>APFE030916377.1:27229-43899 GCA_000404065.3 Pinus taeda
CAGTTCGGCTTTGGTGCGAATTGAATGTGCAATTATTATGATTTGAGAGCTTCAAGTGGTTTCGCTCTCCTCCTGTGGATCTGCTGGAAGATATTCAATTTTCTCTTTCTTTGGGCCGCTGCTCAAGATATTCTCTGATACACTTTGCCGCTACATTAATGGTTTCCGCCGTCGACTAATACTCTTTGACACGCTTGAATCCTGCTGATTTGATCTGATACACTTTAAACTCTGTGAATGATTTGCTGCTACTTTCAAACTGGATCCTTTGGCACGTTTGGGCGATCTTCGGGCTTTTTCGGCGCGCAGTGGGCTAGGCGATCAGAAGATTCCCTGAAGATTCCTCGAAATGGCCTATTTCCCGTAGCGATGCACGAATAGCGCTTCGCGCTATTCGCGCATCGAAAACTGCCTATGTTTCTTGATCTGGAGCTCCGACGTGCGACTTTCCTTCCTGCACAAAGCTTTTTCGGCTTTTTTGGATGCTGACGTAAGCACTGCGTCGGCTGTACGGAAAATGACGTCATCAGTGGGTCCCTGGTACAGTGCGACGTGGTGAGGTACTGGATGAACTGTTGGCGAAGAGGTTTCGATGCGATATCGCGATATCGCGTCGGTGGGGAAAGAGGGGGATCATTGGGTTAGACATTTTGGTGCTTGCGACTGTCGATATGTGATATCGCATCGGCGGAGAGGGAGGGGTGAACCAAGTGGACACTCGGCAGTTATGATCTCCAATCACCGATTTCGCGATGTCGCATCGGCGGGGGACGGATGGGCATTGTTTTGCATGAATGTGAGACGGCGAGTTTGCGATGCGAAAATGGCTTTGGAGGGAAAAAGGTAAGTAAGTGGGTGTGAAGGGCTTTTGAAGTTTTGGAAGAGGTTCGACTACTTCGGGGGAGTTTTATACTTAGGAAGGAGTCCATAGTATGTGGAAGGTGGTTTTAGAGGTTGGGTTCTTTCTTAGTTTCTGACAAACTAAACAATTCCCGGGACTTGCTATGGTTATTTTTCAACCAGGGGAGGGATATTACATAGGAGAATTTACTTAATATTAATACGGGGATGGGAAACGTAGGGAGCTAGATAATAATGTTAGTGGTTAATGTGGAGATGGCAAGAAAGCGCTAAGTTTGGGATACTTAGGCTGTTACAGGGGGGAGGACCATACTTCAGGAGAAGATATGGAACAACTTCGAGTAAAGCAGATCTTTACTCAACCAGAGTGATGAAGATGATGAACTAAAGAGGTGTCGAGCAGATCTTGACCTCTTTTGGGGATGTTAGTTAATGATCGGGGGAAAGCAGAGAAGGGGAGTTAGTTATACCTCATTTGAGCCTTTTCGCTTACAAACCTTTGTTGATTATGTTCTGCATGATATGTTGCCTGCAAACTTGGAACTTGTCAGCAATTCAACAGCCTCAGAACTACCTACCCAGCCTACTTTCCTAGCATTTTTTCTTCTTTGCTTGGGGGCACTTAGACTTGCAAACCCATCATTCATTTTTCTTTTGATGCTTTCCTATCTACATACTACCCTTATTTCTTCCAGAGCCCAGATTAAACTGTTGGACTCTTCTGTTTCTCTACCTATCTAAGAGTCTGCCAAGATTAAACTGTTTGGACAGACTTAAAATCTCTATATTCTAAGACAAGAAATTTAAACCTCGGGAGACCAAGATTAAACTGTTTGGACCTCCCTTTAACTAACAGTAGCGATACCAGGAAAACTTTACAAAATTTGAAGGCAATTAAATGAATCTTGAAGTAGCCTTCTTCCTGTGGAGACTGTTTGAGCAAATATGGAGCGTTGCAGCAAGCAAAGTACAACATATTTGGCCTGTGAAATGCCAATCATGAAAAATGAATACCTGCTGTAGCAGGAGCTAACACACCGGCAACTCGTGGTCCTAAGCTTTAACACAGTACACAGATTTTGTCAGCAAATTGCAATTTAAAGTAGTTGCCTCGTTCATTCTGTTCCGCCATTTCTCATCTTCTTCCTCCGAATCATCAGTGTATGGTTTCGCATAACCCTATGAAATTCTCCTCTCCTCCATTATCTTACCCTTTATTGGCCTTTGTGCAGCAATTTGGTAGATGCAATCCAATGCGTCGTCCTGCTCGTCATCGCTTACAGGTTTCATGCTGCGGGGTCCCTCGGTTGGATCTAGTGGAACAACTATGCGGCGCGACGTTTTTTCAAATATCATCTTCCTCTGCTTGAGATTAATAATCCCATTTATGTCGATGGCCCAGTCTATTCCCAACAATGCGGGGTACGGGCTTCTTTTGTCCACAATCTCAATAACTTCAAAGTATGTTCTAGTGCTCGCACCATCTAGGTCTACGATGATTCCTTGCAGCCTATTCATGGGAAAGGTCTTCTACTGATTTGCCATTCGTAATTGGATTGGAGACCATTGGAGTGGAGGCTTGCCGATATGCTCCCACGTCTGCTTAGGCAAGACGTTTGCATCTTAACCAAGGTCCAGAATGACCTTATCCATCTCATAGTCACCAATCCGCACTTTTAATTTCATTTCTTGTCTGGTCCGCGATGTATGGCTCCCCATTCGTCGAACTATGCGAGGTTCTCCCCATCCTGTGTATCTATTAATTACCTCCTGCAGTCCTTTCACTGCCCTATTATCGCAAAGTAACTTCATGCAAGTTTCTAGAAAAGTTGTCAACATTGAGGGACCTTTATATGGCTTAGACTATTCCCCTACTAAGGTTGCATTGCCCCTTAGTACCATATTTACTTTAGATTCTTCATCGCGTGGTTCAGCCCTTATCATCTGCACATTTTGTGTCATCGTAGAAGGTGTTGTCCTTTTTTCACGAATTTGTGCTAGCAGCATAGGGAAATCTAGCAGTTCATGGTCGAATTGGTCACAATAGGGACATGATATTCTAGTTGGATTTGTGCAATCCCACGCGTAATGTCCTGGTCCTCCACAATTATAACAAATTACTGTCCTCGACCCCTTCCTGGTACCATTCCACTCCGTCCTCGACCTCGTCCTTGGAATCCACTATGCGCAAATGTTGCACTTGGGTTTTGACCTCGCCCCTCAATCTACTTTCGGTAGGTAGATGCCTAATCCACCAACATCTGGCAATCTTTGTCCTCGTGACCCATTGATCTACAAAAGTTGCAAAAGTGCTACTGGGGGGTCTAATTGTATTTCGGAAACAAGTGGAAATTTTCCATGTTGTGTTTTCCTCCTACCAGAGCGAGGTGATCACGCTCGGCCTGGCTTGTTCCTCTGGTCGCAATGGTGCTGGTCCCCTCGTGACCACAAGATTCACTGTGACTAGACAATGGTCTTTATCATGTCCCTGGCCCCTACATTTAATGCACCAAACTTCTTCCCGAACTTCCGGCACCTAGTCATGTTTTAACTTTTGTATTTCCAAACACAAATTTTGGACCTGCGCTTGGATTTGCTGAACTCCCAACCCTGGGTCCTATACCGGGGTTTCGTGTAGCCCCATTGCTGCCTCCAATGCTTCCGCTTGCATTGAGATCTTCTGTTGTGACAAAGCCGATTTCAGATATGGCATTAGTGATGCAATAAACCAAGTGTGGTGTTGTGCATTCGTCAGGGTCATGTTGGCCTCGCGAATCGTGCTTTTTAACCTTTGATCCAGATCCCACGGGGTCTCACTAGGCATCATTGTCATCTATTTGAATCACACGACCGACTGCGATTCCAATTTTGGCCGGCTAAACTCCTTTTTTAATTCTGTGTGGATGTCCACTATCCCCGCCATTGGGTTGATGCCTGAATACTTCATATACCATGTTAGCTCTCGGTCTTGCAGTGTGCCGAATAAGATGAATTTCTTGATATTATCATCCATGATCTACTGCGCATTCCATACTAAATTCAATACAAACCAGAACTTTTCCGGATCTTCACTTCCTTCTCCCTTGAATATTGGTAATTGGATGGTGCTCGCCATTACTACCGTCCTGATCTTTCATCACTCTTTCTTCTAGCGTCCCCGCCTTTCACACCAGACACCCCTTACGCAAATCTCGGTCCTGGCAATGGAACCATTTGTTGGCTTATATGGGCTTGACCCAGGTTCAGAATAATTATTTAGCCAAACAAATCCCGCAGCTACCGGCCCTTTCGGCAACAACTCGTGAAGCACAGACTGAGGTCTCACTCGAGGTAGCAGGGGAGGGTGTTGGAACCAGGTTTCTGCACCCTGGGGATGTCTTGGATGTAGTTTTGGGTTCGCGCATTGTTCTGTAGCCTCGTGTTGCGCTAGATCTGTGCAGATCGGAATACCCTTATTGCGCTTACTACAGATTGAATCACTTATTACTAGTTTGATCTAGTTAAAGCTGTCTTTAAGCAAAAATTTATTACTTTTGGATACTTCGCACATCAATATTAACTGAGTTCACATGTATTCATGATCCAAGTTATATTTTGTTTATAGATGAATTAAAAGAATTACATATACACTTTGTAGCTTAACCAAAGAGAAACTTTAAATGTGAACATGTGAGAGAAAGAAGAAGAAGAGTATAAGAAGACAAGAAGACAAGAACTTGATAACAGAGTTCGTCCCTCTTAGACTACGTCTCCGGGCCCTGCTTGATCAATGGGGAGGCCTTCATTCATTAAAAATGGCATCAAAAGAAGTTACATTCATCAATTTACAAAATGGAGCATTATACCTCCATGCTGAAAAGTGCCCAAAAATTGGAGAGCTCTGTTGTAGAAACTAACACCACCAATGGATTCCCGCTGCCGAGAGGTGTAAAATCCATATAAAACTTGCCCAATTGTGAGTTTGGACAAAAATCACCCTCCTGCAAAAATTCAGTGAAGCATGGTTCCACCAGTGTTTTTTGACTACTCAGGGTTCCTCTGCTTCTGTCTTGGTTTTCGTGCCTGAGCTGCTGTACCTCTGCTCTCCCCGTCCATGCTGACAAAATCTTATGTTTAAGTAATAACATGGGCAGACTTACCATAGTTTGGTTGTTATGGGTTATTTTTAATGCATACATAAATAACATATGTTATATAGCAAACCCCACTGTATACAACCCATATATATGTCATATATTAACGTTGGAGGGTGGACTCGTACTTCACGGGACCGCACCCATCCCCATCCAACCATACGACATACGCAACCCACATTTAACTTTGTTTTGGTTGGCGCTGTACCTTGTGGGTGGCTTTGGGTGGTGGGACCACCTATGTGGCTGCCTACCCAAGCCCCACCATTGACCATCAACATATATGTGATACGGTTGCTGTGGTAAGTCTGAAACCATAACCCGAAACTGGTTACGTATGTTGCGGGTGTAATCCAAAGTCTTTGTGATATATATAGATATGCGGTGTAAGCCAAAGTCGATTGTTATATATGGTTTGGTTCAATCTTTATATGGCTATCCATATAATACTCCCACCGTGTTATGCGATTTGGGTTATATATATATATTAACCCTTTTTAACTAACAACTTTCCACGTTGTTTTTCAATATTTGAAGTTTGTTATAACAAAAATCATAATATATATTAAAGTTAATATAAAATGATTTTGTTATATGGTTTCGATTTTTGGTTTACATATATATATATATATATATATATGCTTTGGGTTTGGTTATATAGTTAAGGTATTAACTATATAAAAATTATAACCAAATGTTGTTTTTCTCTTGTGCAGGTTTAGGAGGTCACTGGGGAAAGCCAAGTGTCGAGACTTGAAGGGTGCCATGTGGGTCCCACGTGCTGACTGGGATGCCATGTGGTGCATTGTGGGCCCCATTTTTCCCCTACCATACCAAACTTTGAATAGCTCTATCTTTTGCATACGAGCTCAGATTGACAAACCGTTCACGCCATTGCGATCAGGAAGACGAGCCCTCTCAACTGATGCCATCAACTTCTCCTTTCTACCATTTTGAATCTTGAGCCTTTATCCATCCCCTTGGTGTCTCGAGATCCTCCTGGATCAATCCTCCCCACTGAGGAGCTTTTGGTCCTCCAAAAGCATGAAAGATACTCTTCAACTTCTTCTATACCCTATCTGCATCACAAGCACCCTAAAAAGGTCATGCTCCTATCTCCTTCACCTTTTTCCTTTGGAGCCTTAAGCGACGAAGTAACACCTACTACCTCTGCAACCTGTAGTACATTGTTTTTTTAAAATAACATGACCAAACTAATGTCCCATACTTGCCACGAGTTTATCGCACTCGGTGGTCAAATTTACAATAAGATGGACTCAATACCCCAGCTATGACAACAAGGCCGACTTATCATGGTTGCTCCAACAAGTGATGGAAAACACCTCATCACTGCAACCCATGATTTACATTCATAAGGCCAAACATCATTTTCATAGTTTAACATGCAACTCAAAATACAACTCAAACATGACCATACATCATTGTTGTTGACCAAGAGATGGAAACATCTCATTAATTTTACACTAAAATGCAACAAATGATTTACAATGGTGGCCTTAATAAGTTATTACCCTTAAAAAAACCAAATCAATAAAGCAGACCATCGTGGACAGGGTGGTTGTATTGGTTGCACATATTCATCTTTAGGCTTTTCTAGCGATGGTTCCAAAGCATGAGGCATCAGACATGTGGTTTGTTGGTGTCCCTCTTTGTTACAATGACTACAATGATTCTTTCTCCTCCAAACCTTTGGGGCTGTCTTAGGGTGCTTCCCCTTGGTGTTTCTTTAAAATATGTTCATGGAGCCTTCACTATCGTTGGATTGTGAGGAAGGAATTTCACTGTCTGTCGTTGGCTAGTTACTGGCCATATCAGAGTTTTCCCCATCTCCTCTCGGACGTATCCGAGTCCTGCATAACGCGACAACTCCTTGACTTTAATGGGGTTTATGATTGATCCGGACTTAAACAGGAACGCAATAAAATATAGAGATAACCATATACACAAAGATGCAACATAAATAATGCTTCATTTCATTAATGGAAAATACCGAAATATGCTTACAACCAGAAATGGAAATAAACCAGCTAGGGCAATTGTAGCTTATCTCTGAGAAGAGATGTGGCAGCTACATGCCTCTGAACTGTGTTATAATGAGTCTTGAAGGCCTATTTATTGTTGAGAAACAATGGAAAACCCTTCACATTCCAAAACCTAACCCTAGAAGATGAAACGCCAAATTGTGGGCCCCGTTTTGGGTAAATTGGTACATCAATTTCCCGGGGTCGTAACTTTGGCATACGATATCCATTTGATGCGTATGATAGCTCGTTAGAAAGATCTATCCGAGAACTACCAGTTTGGGAAGGGAAACATCAATCCATGGACCCTTTTTGCCCCCAGATTTCCCAAAAAATGTCGTTTAGGGCCTCAAAATGGCTCTGAAAGTTCAGGCCTCGAAAAAACTGCTAAAAATAGTAAATTGTGCTACAATTATGGAAACTGAAAAACTGAAAGAGACAGTTGCGGGGATCCAAATGGGATAGTTGGGTGGCCACCAACATCCACCTGGATCAATGATGCCTTGGCCTTGGGTGCCAAGGCCCTTTCCTTGATATCCAATTTTCTTCATTAGCTTGGATACAATCCCTGTAATATGTTTTTCAAAAGCAACAAACTCATCATCATGAAATTCATATGAAATTGGAGAATTGCTTTTTACCTCGCGATAGCTTCGCTCCATGGCTTGCAACTGGCATAGTAATATTTGGTTTTCATCCCCTGTCTCCTGTAGAAGCCTCCTTAGCTTGACATTCTCTGCTTGAAGGCGGTGGTTGGTCTCTTCAAGTTCTGCTGAGGGAAGTGTCCTTTTTGTTATATTGGTTGAAATTCTTGATTCATGGCCAGAATCAAACCCCAAATCAGTGGGTCCGGCTGTCATGATCCCAAAGGCTGCGAACTTCGTTTCGACACCGAAGTCAGACCCCAAGTCAATGGGCCTACCTCGTGCAAATCCTGTAGCTATGACTTTCCCATCTTCCTCTAGCTCGGAATCTTGGCTTTGCTACACAGTGGTAGCTTCCTTCTATTTCCCCTTTCTTTCATTCCTCTCAGGTCTCAGCTCAGGATGCAACTTCCAACAACTTCCTTCATCATGTCCCTCTTTCCCACAATGTGTACAAGAGGGTTTTTCTCCCCTTCTCTTGGCTACTGCAGTTCTCTTTGATTGGTCATCTTTGTCATATTTTTCCCTATTCTCAATATGAATGGCCTTCACACTGTCCGCATCAATGGTGGTTGGTTCAAACAATAACAATGAATGCCTAATATAATTATGTAACGATCCAATGTATTTAGTTACAATTTCAGGTGTATCAAGTGAAATACCCAAATTTAGTGCTTGCTTCCTAAATTCTTCTGTAAAACTCTGAACATCCTGACTTTTGCCTTGCCTTAAATACTGCCAGTTCATTAAAGCTTTTTGCATGTAACCCAACGAGTAAAATTGTGCCTTTAATGAAAAAATGAAATTAGGCCAAAAGGAATAAAGATTACCAACATTCTTGCTGCTTTGTACTTTTCTTTTCCGCCAAACAAGAGCAGTGCTGGTTAATCGCAAAGATGCCAACTGAATCTTTGCTTCATCCTCCATGATATGCTCAATCCTGCAGTAGATCTCAATCTGCCTAATCCAATTATTAAGTTTTTATGCATTTCTTTCACCATTGTACACGGGGAGATCAAATTTAACATCTAACTTAAAAAAAGGTTTCTTAGATGCATCTTTGGAATTTCAATTATTATGATGGTGAGAAGAAGAAGAGGAACTTCCACTTGTGGAAGGAGAAGGAGGTGGATCTCCTCCATCATCCTCTCCATGCACTGAACCTTGTCCTTCTGCACTTTCAAGCTTTTCAAGCCTCGAGAATAACTTCTCAACACGATCTGCCATTATGTAAAAAGTCTTGTGGAAATTCCGCTCCTCATCATATCGAGCCTTGTCATTTGCCATGTTCCCTCTTCGATGTGCACTTCCTGCCTCAGGATTGAAAGGTTGTAACTCTCCTTTGCAAAAAGGAGAAGTTGATGGCATTTGTTGAGAGGGCTCGTCTTCTTGATCGCGATGGCACAGACAGTTTTTCAATCTGAGCTCGTATGCAAAAGATAGAGCTCTTCAAAGTTTGGTATGGCAGGGGAAAGATGAGGCCCACAGTGCACCACATGGCATCCTAGTCAGCACGTGGGACCCACATGGTAGCCTTCAAGTCTCGACACTTGGCTTTCCCCAATGACCTCCTAAACCTGCATAAGAGACAAACCACATTTGGCTATAATTTTTATATAGTTAATACCTTAACTATATAACCAAACCCAAACCACATATATATATATATATATATTAACCAAAAATCAAATCCGTATAACAAAATCATTTTATATATTAACTTTAATATATATATATGATTTTTGTTATAACAAACTTCAAATATTAAAAACAAACGTGGAAGGTTGTTAGTTAAAAGGGGTTTATATATATATATATATATAAAACCCAAAACGCATAACATGGTCGGAGTATTATATTGATAGCCATATAAAGATTGAACCAAACCATATATAACAACCGACTTTGGTTTACACCACATATCTATATATATCAAACAAACTTTGGATTACACCTGCAGCATACGTAACTGGTTTCGGGTTATGGTTTCAGACTTACTGCAGCAACCGTATGACATATATGCTGATGGTCAATGGTGGGGCTTGGGTAGGCAGCCACATAGGTGGTCCTGCCACCCAAAGCCACCCACGAGGTACAACGCCAACCAAAACAAATTTAAATGCAGGTTGCGTATGTCGTATGGTTGGATGGGGATGGGTGCAGTCCCGTGAAGTATGGGCCCACCCTCCAACGTTAATATATGACATATATATATATGGGTTGTATACGATTGGGTTTTTTATATAACATATGTTATTTATGTATGCATTAAAAATAACCCATAACAACCAAACTATGGTAAGTCCACCCATGTTATTACTTAAACATAATATTTTTGTCAGCATGGAGGGGGAGAGTAGAGGTATAGCAGCCCAGACATGGAAACCAAGACAAAAGCATTGGAACCCTGAGCAGTCAGAAAACACTGGTGGAACCATGCTTTGCTGAATTTTTGCAGGAGGGTGATTTTTGTCCAAACTCAGAATTGGGCAAGTTTTATATGGATATTACACCTCTCGACGATGGAAGTCCATTGGTGGTGTCAGTTTCTGCAATAGAGATCTCCAATTTTCGGGCACTTTTCAGCATGGAGGTATAATGCTCCATTTTGTAAATTGATGAATGTAACTTCTTTTGATGCCATTTTTAATGAATGAAGGCCTCCCCATTGATCGAGCAAGGCCCAGAGACATAGTCTAGGAGGGATGAACTCTGTTATCAAGTTCTTGTCTTCTTATCTTCTTATACTCTTCTTCTTATTTCTCTCACATGTGTACATTTAAAGTTTCTCTTTCGTTAAGCTACAAACTGTATATGTAATTCTTTTAATGCATCTATAAACAAAAGATAACCTGGATCAATTCAATTGTAGCAAATGCAGAAACCATAACATTTCATTTATCATAAAAGAGAAAAGTCGCAATTAACACGGAATTCAGAAGAAACTTATCTTTATTACCATTCCTCAACAATACATTCAAATCCACCCTGCACACTCAGCTGCAGGGGTCCACGCACACAGCTGTGGAATTTTAAGGCCTCTGCGCACATAGCTGCAGAGCCTCTACCTTCTATCCTACTCCCTCGACTCGGACTTACAGACGCTTTCAGACTATTTCCTTTAAGAACCCATTACATTCCATCTTCCAAAAGAACTGCCTTTCCCTCATAGAGCCACACTCTATTTATACTTTCCCTTGGCCCATGATCCCCCCGCTGGCCGAATCTATTACTATTTCTTTACATTATTTTCGAGCGGACTACCATTTGACTCAACCTACTATAGTTCATGCTCTGCGCTTTCCGCGGAGTCTTTTACCTTAATATTACCCAAAATTCTAGGTTTCGCACCCCATACGCATTCTGTGGGGCTTGCGCTACCCAACAACATGAGAGTACCGTGTGAAAGGCATTAGAAAGAAACAAATAAGATACTTCAGTATATTTTAGGCTTAGTGAAGTTTGATAAATAATGTAGTTTAAGGGGATCTCATATGATGGTTGGGCTAATGACCTTAATGATTGGAAGTCTTCTATAGGTTATTTTTTCAACCTTGGCTCCAAAATTCTCACTTGGGTTGGTAAGAAACAAAACTCCCTTTTTCTTTCTTTAGTAAAAGCATGGCTCACAAAGGTCAATAATATTTTTGTCTTAGAAAGATCCTTTAAGATTTAGGTTCCAACAATGACATTCAATGACTTTGTAATGCTACAATTATAGATTCATTCAACTTGCTAAGGAGGTAGTTCAAAAAATACATAAAAAACACATTGAATTAAACATGAACTTCATTTGGAAGCTTATTTAGGATCACATCCTCACAATGCTCTATTGTTGTATAAATGATCAAGTTATTGACATTTTTATGAATCCCTTGATAAGACAAATTCTTAAAGCGTCATTCTATTTTAGGATTTCATGAAGTTGCCATCAAGGGGGGAATATACTTTGTTGCTTCCTTCATTCTCCTTTTCTCATTGTTGTATATCCTTTAATCCTATCCCAGGTCGTTCTTAAGGTGGGATGTCAGGATTTTGATGCTAGATGCTAGGTCAAGTTCGACTTGGTTTAATGTGGTTTTAAGTTTAAGTGTGCCTTTAGTGTGCTTTTTTATTTCCATAATTTAAGGGCCATAACAATATCTTACACATGAGTGGTTTGATAGTTCAAACATATCCTTAATATCAATGGGATTTGATCCATGTAAAAACACATGATTAATGCATGATCTCTATTAAAAAAACATGGAGGGCCTTTTTTAATTATCGAACTAAGAGATATTCAAATAACATTTTTTTTGTATCGAAGTGCCATGGACATACGATAAATATCTATTTCTTATTTTATGCATAGAGTGGTGCATCTGTGACATGAACACAATAGTGTGTCACCACCAACAATACATCGAGGGGAAAATTGTACTTCTACTAAAATAAAATGCACAAAAAATTAATATTCAATTGACTAGAAGGAAATATGTTGCACCATAAAATATTAGGAGCATTGTAATCATGCAATATAATGAATGAATATGTATGGTTGACACTTAGGGCCCTATTGGTGAGGCGCTTGATGGCATGGGTATTGGTGTTTCAGTGGATTTTCTACAGGGTTATTTTGAAATCCACGATAATTATTACACCTAGTCCCTCATTATGATAGGTTGTTGTGGTTATGTTGAATAATTTTTGGTTAGAAGGTTTGTGCGCTCTGCTCGAGATATCTTTTAGTCTAGAAGCCCTCGATTATGGTATATGGATGGGTGGAAGAGTATCGACTGCTAGGTCCCCAATATTCCTATCATTTGTGGAGTTTTGTAGAGATTCATTTTCTAAAATCACCAACCCACTTCAGTCACCTTCCTTTTAGCCCCCCTCCATCTCTCATGACTCTTCCACCTCTGTTTTTCATCCCCCAAGGACACATAAGGTAAATTCTACCAACGATCAGTTAGAGGAGGGTCTTATTTTTGGGTCTAAGCCTAATTAGAAGGAAACCATCCCCCTAACACTGACCTCAGAACTTTCTAGTGGAGTCTCAAGTAAAGGCCTCCGATTACTAAACCAACCTTTAGTGGATAATCAACCAAGGAACAATGTAGGTGGAAGGCGCTCAAAGTAGGGGCCAAAAATCCCTCTCTCACTTCAGGGGTGGATGTTAATATTGATAGGGTTGGGAATTTTGATGCAAAGGGCCCTAATGGGTGGAATTTTTTATATTTCATTCTCAAGGTGGAGTATCCAAAGATGGGTAGAAATGGCTTAGAAACCTCTGATAGGTTACTGTCCTAAGATCAAAATTCTAAAGAATGACTGGTTCACATTCCATTTCCTCAATGAAGAAGACCTAATAATTATACTTGTAAAACCTTGGGTTTTCGGTAGGGGTTTTTTATGGACTCAGTGATGGCACCAAGGTTTCAGCCTAGCTCTAAATAACTAATACTAAAGTATTTTTGGGTTACACTTCTTGGCTTCCCACTCAAGCTATAGACTAGGGATTTTTTATTGAGGTGGCCAATACCCTTGGAAAATTCATTTTCTTCGATAACAAATCCTTGGTGGAGTTCGTTAAATAGACTGCATGGATCCTAGTTGAAATGGACACAAATATGGGTCCTCCAGAAGAAATCGTAATCATCTGTGGGGACAAATATTATAAGAAGCTAAGAGACTACTAGAAGGTTCCTTTTCGGTGCCTCTCATGTCATCAAACAGGCCATATTTGAAAAAATTGACTCATTTCTTGTCGAGGTAGGGCTTCATAATTATCCATTCCTGTAGATGTATAGAGCTTTGGTTCTGAAAAAAGGGAAACAACTACTTTGAAGAATCCTATTAAATGGTTAGAAAGTTTGGATGATGTGACGAAGGGGTTGTCAAACTATAGTGTTGAACAAAATATTCTGCCGAGCTCTTCAACTCTAGAGGTTCTTCCCAATGGTCGATCAGGGAAAGGATTCTAGCTTCATGGCTCCCCTGAGATTCAACAATGCATTGGTGGGTCTTCTTAAGAAACTCAACAAGTTGGAAGTGTTCTGGATGCCTTTTAAAACCAAGTATCTCCCTTTTGAGACTCGTTAATTTATTATTTATCACCTAAAGAAATTCTTATGCTTGATGATTTGAGTAAGTCACCGTCTAAAAAAGGCATTATGTCATCATTTGGTGATTCATTGTTGAAAATTTCTATCAATTTTCTAGGGCTGAAACCTTTAGGAAATAATCCTATCGAGAAGATCCATGCTTTGGTCCAAGTTTCTAGTAAAGTTTTTGGCCAAGGCCTCTATCCTTCTACCTCCTTTCTTCCACCTCTTCTTGTGCTTGAGGCCCCAACTAAGATACCTATACCCAAAGAAACATCTTCTTTCCAGAGTGAAAATAATTTCCACTAGAGGGACCTTGGACACTATGATTTTTCCTCCCCTCATCCTGACCTCTTCCCCTATGGTTTTAGCTGAGCGTGAACCTTCCTATGAGAAAATTTCTCCCATCCCTCCCTCCTATAGGGATGATTTGAAGTTTGTCCTTCTCCCAATATTGAACCCTTGTAGTTCAGTCCCTCCTTTGGTTGAGCCACATTCCCTTAGTATTGCGAATGTTACAGTTAGGAAGGAAAAGGTAAAAAAAATCACTGGTTAGGGAAGGGTTTCCCCAAGATTCCTCCTTTCAGGGGATTCCTTCTAATTATGCTACCTCCCTCAGGGCCCTTGGAGTATATTTTCCCTCTTGCAATGGTAATAAATGATCCTTCTTTCCCTAAAAATTACAGGGGTAGTGGAAATCTCCAAAATTAATTCCCTTAGGAGGTTACCTAAGATTCATAGGCCATTTGTGATATTGATTTAGGAAACAATGGTATCTAGCATTAGAGCAAGGGATTTAGTTTCCAAAGTGTGCTCGATTTGTTGTGTCTATGCGATGGATGCAATCAGTTTATCAGGGGGGCTCATTGCTATTTGGAATCCTAACCATGTGTCCTTTTCATCTTTTTCCTCTTATCTCAACATTATTCTTGAAGGGAAGTTGAGAGGGCTTCTTAATCTGGTAACTATAGTGAATTGTTATGGGCCATATGATGAAAGGATGGAATTATGGGACTCCTTTCAACAAAATGGTCTATTGGGAAGCAAGAACTTGATTATGGCAGGGGACTTAAACCTTACTATTTCTACCAATGAAGTCAGTGGTAGTAGGGCTAAATGTGATCCTTTGGCACAATATTTTTCAAACCTTTTCCAAGAGGAGAATCTTATTGACATATGTCCCCAACCTTTAGCCCCTACTTGGAAGAATGGGCTGATGGGTTTGGAGGGTATAAGGAAGCGTCTTGATATTTTTTCTCATTATTGAAAGACTAAACTTAGTATTAGGTAGATTCATATCTTGGATAATCCCTGGGGGTATTTTTGACCACATTCCCATTTTCCTTGAAATAGATTTCTAATATCACAGATCTTCCCCCCTTTCAAATTTAATCATGTTTGGTTAAGTGACCAATCTTTCAATCAAATGATTAGGAATATATGGAGCAAGATAGATGTGCATAATTGTCAATAAGATATGGAGAAGATTTCTTTCAATTTGAATTAGTTAAGGAATATGGTAATTGATTGAGAAAAGGGGAAGAAAAGGAAATTGAATGTAGAAATGGAAACCATTGAACTATAATATAACCATTTCAACCATTCTTTCATTAAATACTCCTTTCCTAATGAGATAAAATCCATCTATGTAATTTGGAGTCAAGAAAACAATAGATCCTAAGGATCAAAGAAGAATCTATGAGGATCAAAAGTAGGGAAACCTGGGTTTCTAGTGGTGATGGTAATACAAAGTTCTTTCACAAATATGGAAACTTTAGAAGGTTCAATAATGCCATTTGGGAGATTCAGGATGTGAATGGATCCTTAAAAATCTCTCAAGTCGACCTTAAAAAGTTGTTGTCATCATTTCTCCTTACAATTTGACCACTCTGGTACAATCAATTTGTTGGATCATATGCAAGTTCTCGAGAACATCCTTGGATTTTTTCTAAAGAGGAAGTAAATTTTATCGTAAGAAATGTCTCTCTTGAGGAGCTAGAAGAAACCTTAAAAGGTTGCGCTAAAGAGAAAATCCCTGGTTTGGATGGGTGGACGACTAAATTCTTCTCCTATTTCTTCAATCTTATTGGGGATGACCTAAAAATAGCTGTGGAGGAATATAGAATTAAGGGCAAAGTCAATAACTAGATAAATGCCACATACCTTGCTCTTATTCCAAAATCATCTAACACTATTTCTTTTGACCTTTTTAGACCAATTTATCTTTGTAATTTGGTCTACAAAATAATTTCCAAAACCATTGTGAACATATTGAAGAAGAAATTAGCCGAATTCATCGAATCTGAGTAATTTGGGTTCCTCCCTGGTAGGAAAATCCATGAGGCAATTGGGATTGATCAGGAATCCCTACATACAATTAAAAATAAACATCTAAAAGCCCTTATATTCAAAATGGACATGGAAAATTCTTATGATAGGCTAAGATGGGATTTCCTTAGACTTCTCTTGATCTAGATAGGTTTGGGATTTTCAGTCACTAGTTAGATCATGGCATGTGTCACTTTAGCTAATTTTGTGGTGTTAATCAATGGATCTCCTTATGAGTATTTCCATAGCTCTAAAGGACTAAAACAAGGATGTCCTCTTTCACCTCTATTATTTCTACTAATTATTGAATGTTGGGTTGTGTTATATTCTTTCCACGACTAACCTACGTAGTAAACCGGGGGGTTAGAGGGGGGGCCGAGCCCCCCCTTCATTGCGCCGATTGCGCAGTGGGGGGGTCACAGGGGGGTTTGAGGGAGGCAGGTAGTCCCCCTCTACCGGGGTCGGGGCAGCACCCCGAGAAAATTTTTTTTGGACCCGATATTAGGTTGGGTGAACCTACCTATGGTTTTCGGTCCATGGTTTTGGATGCGATGGTTTTCGGTCCATGGTATTGGA
>APFE030916377.1:49391-66202 GCA_000404065.3 Pinus taeda
AAGCGGGTTTTCAGGTATTTGCGTGGCACTAGTGATTATGGTTTGCGCTACCAAGGAAGACCAGGATTGGACAGAGTGTTGGATATTCATGGCTTTGTTGACGCAGACTGGGCTGGAGATCTGGATCAGAGAAGATCTACAAGTGGGTATGTGTTTAACCTATTTGGAGGTGCAGTCAGTTGGATGAGTAAGAAACAATCTGTAGTGGCACTATCAACTACAGAGGCAGAATACCTGGCAGCCACTCATGCAAGCAAGGAAGTATTTTGGTTGCAGAGATTGTGTTCAAGTATGGGGTTAGTACAGGGAGCTATAAGGATAGACTGTGATAGCCAAAGTGCAATTTTCTTGGCAAAGAACCCTGCTTATCATCAAAGACAAAGCACATTGATGTTCAGTATCACGTTGTGAGGGATATGATAGAAGACAAAAAGGTGTTGCTGGTAAAGGTGGACACTTTGAAGAATACTGCAGATGCATTGACAAAATCTGTGAGCTCTGAGAAGTTCTCTTGGTGTAGAGAAGCAATGGGCGTTTCAGGGCTTGGAAAAATGACTAAGCTCTCCCGTGGAAAGAAAACAACAAGTGGGAGATTGTTGGGTTGTGTTATATTCTTTCCACGACTAACTAGTAGTAACCGGGATTAGGGTCGGAGGGGGCGGGAGCCCCCTTGGTTGCGCGATTGCGCAGCGGGGGGTCACGGGGGCGGCAGCCCCCCCTGTCTGGGGGTTTGGGGGGTAGCCCCCCTCTAAGGGGTTCGGGGCACCGCCTCGAGAAATTTTTTTTTGGACCCTATATTAGGTTGGGCGAACCTACCTATGGTTTTTGGTCCATGGTTTTGGATGCGATGGTTTTTGTTCCATGGTATTGGATGCTTCGGCATGTATAAATATGTATTGTAACATTGAAAGGAATATAATGAAAAATCAAGCTGGTAGTCTCGGTTTTGAGATCCAGTGGGAAATCTCTGTGTATATGTGTTATGTGTTATGCTCTCGCATTTTTATTTTTCCTGTGATTTAGAATTCATATGCAGGTAATTTCTGTACAGGGTTAAAACCTACATTGAAGGCCTTAGTAGAATGATCAATAAGGAGAAAAGGGATGGAAGGATAAAAGGAATCAAAGTGTCATCTGCTATGATAATCACCCATTTACTCTTTCTATATGATCTGATCATTATGGGTGAAGGTTTGCTAGAAGAATGTCAGGTATACAACAAAATAATCTCTTATTTTTGTATGACAACATGAATGGAGATCAACATCTAGAAGTCTAAGCTCCTTCAAAACAATGTAGAATCCTTAGTTTTATCTCATATTTTAGATTTATGGCCTTGCAAAATGGAGGAGTTGAATTTAGGACTGAAATAATTAGGCTTTTGGATAAAGCTTAACTATTGCAGTAAAGAAGATTGGATGTGATTAGTATGGAAAGTGTAACAAAAAAGTGGATGTTGTTGCTATAGGTCGTTGTCCTTAGGGGGTCGCCTAGTCCTAGTCAAATATGTTCATGAAAGTATCCCAGTTTATTGGATTAGCCTCATTAAAATCCATTCCTACATCTTAAACAGAACTAGACAGAGAATGCTCAATTTTCTATAGTCAGGTATAAAAGGAAAAGATAAATTACGTCTCACTAGCTAGGAATATCTTCCAAACCCAAAAGATTGGGAGGATGGGGTATTAAAAATCTGTCTTGGTTTGGGAAAGCTTTAAATTTAAAGAACTTGTGGGTGGAATTATTTGGTAATGGTATTTGGAGTCAGCTAATAAAGGATAAGTACATTAAAATATCTTCTTTGGTGGACTGGATCTGTAGTTCGACCTCTAAATAGATGCATGAGGGTTCCATTGCATGGAAGGGGCTAATTTCATGTTTCAAGTGGATTTTCAATGGGCTAATATGGAAAGTGGGGAACATATTCTAAATCACATTAGGAAGGGATCATTTTTGGTAGGTCTTAGTCCTACTATACTATCTCAGTCCCTAGTGGCTCTCGTAAATGCCAAGGGTCTATACCTCCTAGCCCAAGACAGCATGGCTTCCCTTTTAGAAGTTCTTAGAGTTTGTGGATTATCTCTAGTGAGATGGATTTATAGGGACCTCATGCTTGTGAATGGGATGATTTTGTGGACAATCTCTCAAACAATGGGGTTTTGTTGTCTCAGGAAGAAGACCATTTAGTCTAGATTGGGACCGAAAAAACAAGGATAGGGAAAGTGGAGTGTTCTCTGCTTATGAGATTATATCTTCTTCATTGTGTAATCCTTCTCCAAAATTGTGGGTCTTTGAAATTTGGACATGGAATCTTCCTCTCAAGTTGAATACTTTCTTATGGTTGGTCCTTAAAAACAAAATTTTGATATGGGAAAATTTGCAGAGAAAGGGTTTTAATGGACTAAATATCTGTAACTATGTTATGATGGTGAGGAAAATATAAATCACATTTTTCAAAAATTACAGGGTAGCAAAATAATTATGGGAAAACATGCTTTTTGTCGCTGGAATCCCATCTTGTAGTAGTTTTAATTATTTTGAGGAATGTTTTCCTTGCTGGGTGTTAAAGAGGAAAAGCTTTCAAACCCTTCTTGTTTTCACAACATGGGGATTTGGGACCTGAGGAATAAGGTAATTTTTGAAGGAAAATTTCGCTTACTATTTCATGAAAAAAAAAGTGGTAGCATTATATACAGAACAACCAATGAGTAGTAAGCTAAATCAATTAAGGGTCCTCTTCCCCCCTATTCCAATCAGTGACATTCCAGTTGCATTATTTTATGGTGCCTCTCAAAGAGGCCGATGTGAAGGGGGATTTGTCTTGAAAATCACTCATAATCATGTTCTAAAGCTTTGCTTGGGGATAGGATAGGGGACCATTACCAAATTTGAACTAGTAGCCTCCTCGGCCCTACTAGTCTTTGCAAAGTCATCAAAATATGTCAAGGTTATAGGTGGGAGGCGAATCCAATTGTATCATAGATTGTTTAAGAGGGAAGACAGATTTATAGACTCTAAATCTCCATTTTTGGAAATCTAAAATCATGAATATCAACAAGCAATTCCAACAAATTTTATTTTTTCATGCTCCCAAGAACTTCATTACAATGGCATATATTTTATCTAAGCAGGGAATCTCTCTTTCTGCAGGTACTATAAATCTAGAGGAATGGAGGGATGGGGATAAAATATTCTCTGGCTCCTTCCTTCTATTATGAAGCTTTGATTTGTGCCTATAGGGAAGATGTAAGCTGTTGAAGTTGTTGATCTTAGTCCTGCTCTTTTAAGGTCTTTTTCCTTCTTTCTTGGTCTAATAATGGTTTACATCGAGCGGGAAGATTTTACTTATCCTGAAGTGTCTTAGCCTTAAAGTTTTTGGGAAGTATACCACTAGTTTGTTAGGTAAATTTCTTTGTAATAGTAGTTATATCAAAACTATAAGTTCTCTAGGTTATTGTGCATTTTTTGTTGTAATAGTCGCTATATCAAAACTGCTAGTTCTCGATATTAGAATGGTTTAGCTTCAACTCAAAATGTTCATAGGAGCGAAATTGTTGATGATGGGTCATTCCAAATTGTGTAATGTATCTTTGATTCTATGAATAGTAAAATATAGTTTAAAAAAAGGTATGGTTGACAGTTGAAAATTAAAAGAAAGAGACTCTATCTTTTTGTGTCTCCTGAAATAATGTGGCATTTATGGCTCCTACTTTAATTTTCAAGTGTCAACGATTACCTTGAAAATTGGGGTCTCCTAGAGTAATATTGAAAAATAAAAAGTTTTTGATATTTTGTTATATTAAAATGTAGAATGGTACATCACAAATATTATTAGGTACAATGTACACATGTACAATATTGAATGTGGAATATGCATGTTGTAATTGGTGCATTTTAAGTGACGGAGCATCATTTTTGTGTGTCATATCAACCAAGGCACATGGGTATACTCTGATTTTCCACGAAGAACATCATCACAAAAAAAAGTCTCTTTTGTGTTGTATCCCTATGATGCGTCATAGAGCGTTGATACATCAATCTATGAATTGTTACTGTTTGTCTATGAAAATATTGTGTATCAACCTTCAATTTATGACAATAATAATAATAATAATAAAATAAATAAATAAATAAAATAAAATAAAATTCCCTTTTACCTCCACAAAGGAAACATGATGAAAATCACTATGCAAAAGCATATGCTAAAACATTGTTTCTTAATAGTGATTGCTTGTGTAGGAAAACAATATTTTGAAAGGATGAGTCAATTCATTTTGAATGGTCATTTCAATGTAATGAATTCACTCAACTTTGTTACATTTTTAACGTACTCTATCTCCCTTGTAAATATAAAAAATTTAAAATTTATAAATAGTATTAGAAAACCACTTTTCGAAAATAATAGACAAGGCATCAATTAGATGAATTCCTAAATTTTAATGATAATGATGTTCGAATATTATTTTTTCTTAATTTTAATGATGGTTGAATATTACTTTTTTTTATTTGCGAGTGTGTTTGTGATTGGAGGGGCTAATTGATGGTCTGAGCCATTATGATTTAAAATTATTTATTTTATTGAAATAATTAAGGTACTGCATTCAGCTTAGGGCATACAAATCCTTAACATTGTTGAATTTTAGGAGTCTTTTCTGGCTCACGGTAAAGTTTCAATTTTGAATCTTCATGTAAAACAACGTTTTTCAAAACCAATCACATCAATAACATTTGACAATTTGAATAATACTTAAATTTTTAAAAATAACCAATTATCCTTAAATTTTTTAATAAAATAATTTAAATTAATATTTAAAAAACTATATTTTGGAATAATCACATCAATAAAAATTTGAAATGTATTTAAATTCTAAAAATAATCAATTATCCTTAAATCTTTAATAAAATAATTTAAATTTAATATTTAAAAATATATTTTTGGAACAAAACATTAAAATGTTTACATAAAATTAATCTCAAATATTATTGGTGTTATAAAATAAAATTTATTACAATATGCTTTTATAAAAAAAAATCATATCATTACTTTACACTTATAATAATGATACTACAACAATGAATAGTGACTTGCTAATTTAGTTAATATAAACTAGTCTAGATTTACCGTAACTCTAAATTTATCAAGCACTAAGAGGGATCAAATCTGTCAAGGTGCAAACCTCTTTTTTGAGTGGAAAACTTGAGGAAATGTTTGCACTAAAGTTAAGATGGACATGGGTTGGTTTAAAATATATCTTCACATCTTTAAATAGGCTATATTACATAAGAATATCATTAGAAAGACTATGAGATTTAAAAACCTGGAGCCTAATACCACCAACGGTTTAAATAAGTTTATTTTGAATTTAAATAAATTTATTTAATTTGGTTTTAAATAATTTCACCTCTCCAATTTTAATTTTTAATTTTATATCTTTATTTTGACCAAGTCAAAATGTTTACATAACATAATAGGAAATTACAACATCTCTTCCATACTAGGTTAGAGAGCACCTCTCGATGCAATAAGGTCTCTCTCTCTCTCTATATGTGTGTGTGTGTGTGTGTGTGGTGTGTGTGGTGATGATGATGATGATGATGATTAATGTCCACTAAGGCCAATGTGGTCTATCAAACCTTAAGAAAGAAAGAGAATTAATTGAGTCTCTTTAATATTTATAATAAATATATTACAGTATTTAATAATAATTGAATTTAAATATAAATGTTAAATAATTTAATAATTAAATAATTTTTTGTTTGTTTGTAAGTTTGGCAGATCATTTTCATTCATTTTCAACAAAAATAGGCAGATATTACATCGATATCCATTTGGTAAGGTGGCCTCAACCTGCCCATTGGGAAACCAGGTCTATTGGCCACCTTACTGTAATATAAGCGGTCCAAAAATAAAAGAGTTTGAGACTATCTATCATAGTTATATAGGTCTGATTGTCCTTAATTCTCCTAGTGACTAGATAACTTAAAAAAACCTATAAAGTTTGTGAATCCTTCATTTATACATAGAAAAAATTAAAAATCGAACTAAGTAAGTCTTATTATTACTTGTCAGACAAGTTCATGGGTGTTGGATCTTTTGCACTGGATCTTGACAATTCAGTTTGCGGGAGGTATGGAACATGCTAATCTATTTGGTTGAGGCAAGCATTCTGTTGCTGAATATGGAATTGGATGAGTTGAAATTCCTTGTGAATTTCCTGGAATTTTGTATCAGTCTTAGAAAGGTCAATAGAGGATGTCATCATGGCCTTGGCCACTATGTTTTTTATTAACCAATAGAGATAAAAAAATATGTTTAAATTTAGAGGACATGCCTTTGGAATGGCCAAGGTTCAACACAAATTCCCTCCATTCCTCCATATCTAAATCGATTTTTTATGCCTACTGATTTAAGTCAACTTCCCACTCAGAAAATAATTGACGGATTTGGGGTTGAGTGTTGGCCTGGTAAGTCTGAGCAGCTTAATGGATTAGGCTTGAGGTGGATTTGCGGCCATGTCCCCTATCTGGTCGTGGCTGGGCCTGACTTCTTTAGTTCTTCTATCTTGCACCGATGGAGGTGTTTCCCTGATTCTACCTACGACCTCTCCTTTTTGCATTATCCTCGTCAGAGGATAGATGTGCCATTTTGTTTCTCTATCGAACATACATAAGATAGAATAAACCAAAATCAAATGCCAAGACCGTTGGCTCAAGGGGATGACCTCGTGTAGAGCCTTGACAAATACATTGAGCAACCAGACATGTAGAATTGCAACAACATAATACAGCATGTCTACGAGCATAAAGCCTATAAACCATATTTTTTTTATCACAATACTAAACTAGGATTGTCGAAACAAGCCTCTCACAGAAGTCCATAGCTCTCGGATCTTTCTTGGAACAAGAACCAGTATCCATTCATGAATTTCCTTTCCCAGGATTCCGTTTTTCAAACGAGGCAATGGGTACAACAAAGAAACTAGATAATACACAAAATCTCTCCATGTAAGAAGTGCAGACCATGTTCCACCAATCAAACAAAAAATCGTGCCCATTCTAGAAAGAAAAATGCCATAACAAAGAGAAATAATTCTATTATATTCACACAACCCACCAGAGTAAATAATTTCTACCTTCTGAATTTCAAGAAATGTTTCCTTATGGACCCAAGATATCATCTCAAAGGCACACTTCCAACGAGTTTTGAGATAGTTTTTGATCTCATGTATGAAATATTCATAAATAACATACCTGCAACCTTGATTCTTTGGAAGAAGGGTGAAGTCATTTTCCTCGAGGTGGCAACCCTGTTGAGTTACCTTCGCAAACATCCTAGAGATGGTAGGGGAACCTGAAACAATACCTCCAGACCAGGTTCAAAGTTTTGCATAAAACCCCAGCAGGGTGATGGCTACTCGATTTCTAGTCTCCCAATTAATGACCATCATGCATGTTGTCAGCTTGCAGTTGGAGGCAAATGTGCGAGGACTGTTAATCGACCACTCGCTATCCTTGCTTATAATGAATCTAGCCATGACACAAATCTCGTCAGTGCCTGATCAATATCTCTTAACCTCAATTAAAAAACATTATTAATATTTTTAATTAATAATATAAATTAAAAAAAATTAATATTAAGGTAAAAAATTATAAATTAATAATTATAAATTATTTGATTTTATAAAATTGCGCTAACCTTTTTAGAACACTCCATTCAAATATGATACATAATATATAATTACTAAAATTTCATGTCAAATGAGAACAATGGTGTATAAATTTTTTAATTTATGACTTTACAAAAAAAATTTTATTTTAAAATAAAAAATATAATGATTATTAATTATTATTTAACATCATAACCATAAAATAAATAAAAATATATAGATAAAGTTATATATAAAAGTTTAAATGTATTATAAGTAAGTTTTATTTTTTAATTTATGAGATTAGCTTTGAAGTATTGTAATATGTTTTATTATGCGTTTTAAAGTTTATTATATATATATATTATATATGAAAAATATCTAAGACAAAGTTATATATAAAAGTTGAATTGTATTATAAGTAAGTTTTTATTTATAATTTATGAGATTATAATAAAGCTTTTGAAGTTATTGTAATATGTTATTATTGGTTTAAATGTTAGTGAGGAATTGAGTTTTGGAGGGAGAATACTAATATTTTTTATTATTTTAATTATATTATTTATATTGAATTTAGGTGGGAAAATAATGATTTTTTTCTTAACTAGTGTTGATAATATTAGTGAGTTTTTACCGATTCTTGAAAAATTGTATTATGATATAAGAAATCGTTGAAATGGCAAGCCTACGGGGTTTTAAATAAATTTTTAGTTTTTTCTTTCTCATGTTGGTTTTTTTGTTGGTGGATAAGGAAGAAGAAGAGCTGGTGGTAATCTTCAAGGAGGGATGGGGGTCAAACAACCATTATCATCACCAACAAAGTTTTTTTTGTGGATCAAAGGTTCAAGATCATTTTACGATTAATCTGGATAGACTTCTCCTTTTCCATTCACAAGTATGTTCCTAAACACCCCATGTTAATGATTTTTTTCATACATTTAGTCATATGTTTTCTTGCCTCTTTGCCTACCTACATTTTCCTTCTTCTTTTTTGTCATTTACTATGATTTTCATGTCCATTTAATAGCGTAAGGGTTTTTTTCCATAATTTGACAACAAACTTGAATTTAGTTTTAAAATTTTTTTGTGCCCTTTTATTTCCATTTCTAATTGCAAATGATCTACTTTAAATTTCTAAAAAAATGATTTTTTAAATGAAGAGGTTCTTATTTTTGTGTAGTGGGGGTTTAATGCCATTTTTCTGTATTTTTGGTGCCTTAGGATTGAATTTTAAAGCTTCCCATTTCCAATACAAATATGTCAAAGGCCAAGCCCATTTTGGCAATATGGGGAACCAAAATATGGGACAAATCAACAATGACTGAATTGGAAATTGTGTGGTAACATATGATAGGAGGGGTTTTCCGGTTCAAATACCATTTGGCTAAAATCCACAGGGCCTTAAGATGTTGAGATTTGTAAGTCATATAGCTCGGAGGTAATGATAGTTTCACATGATGCAATTTATGAAAAGGATAGAAAGAAAGAAGAGGCAGCTACAAACACGGTCGAATGTGCAGGACGATCTTCAGGGTTATCCACCTCTAAGCCTAAGGGTATTGGGAGGGGATCCATAAATTTACCTACTTAGAGGTCATCATTCTTTGTTCCACAAAATGAAGTTGGAGCACAACCTTCAATCAAGTTAGTGATAAAAAAAAAGGGCAAAGTAAGAAGTAGACAAGGTTATTGGGAGGTCTCTTTTCTATACTTACCTACCTCTCAACATTACAAAAAAATTCCATTTTGGTAGCCAATATGTGATGTTATTTTTTTTGTGGGTCCAAGATACATAAGAACTACATATGAGGAGTGGGGTCAATCCTTCAAGAAAAAAGTGAGGAAATCAAATGTAGTTTGGTAGAGTTGAAGCAATCATGGGAGGTCTCTGGATGCACAATGATGTCTGCTGGCTAGATAGATAGCAAGGGTAGGACCCTTCTAAATTTCCTAGTCCATTGTCCTAGAGGTACCATGTTTATTAGATTAGTGGATGCATTAACACATGTAAACAATGTAAAATTTATATGTGAGTTGTTAGATGTTTTCCTCGAGGAGATTGGTTTGCAGAATGTGGTGCAAATCATAACATATAATGCAACTAATTATGTGGCTACTAGTAGGATGCTTATGAACAAACAACCCTCAATGTTTTGGACTCCATGCATTACACATTGTATCGATTTGATGCTTGAGGATATGGGGAAAATATCCTTTATCAAAGAGATCATTGATATGGCTAGAAGCATCCCTAAGTTCATATATAATCATGCTTTTGTTCGTAGCCTCATGAGGATGTACACTAGAAACAAGGAGTTGTGGTGTCCAACAATCACATGTTTTGTCATCAATTTCATTACTCTTCAGTATTTTCTTCAATATCATTTTGAGTTAAAGAAAATGCTTGTTTGTGATGAGTGGCAATATTATAAATACAACAAGAAAGAGGATGGGAGAGACATTTCTAGATTGGTTTACACTGACTCCTTTTGGAAAAGAGTAGAAGAAGTGTGCTTAGTTGGTGAACCTTTAGTAATGGCTCTCAGATTGGTAGATAATGATAATCCTGCAATGGATTATTTGTATGATGCCATGGATAGGGCCAAAGAGACTATCAATATTATTATGTGGACAAGGGTACCCATGGGTTTAATAAACACATGATGTTATGGGATGTGATTGATAGTTCATGGATAGGGATGCTCCATCGACCCATTCATGCAACAACACTTTTCCTCAACCCCACATTTCCTACAAAAGTAACTATGATTTTGATGACGAGGTGATGGAAGGGTTCCATACTTGTTTTAATAGGATAGTACTTGATCCAAAGATTCATAGCACAATCAATGATGAGATAGAGAGGTATTAATATGGTATTGGACTATTTGGATTTGATGATTCTATTCATGAAAGGACCACCTTGATACCGCATAACTCATAAGGCATGACTCGCTAGAATTTAGAACTCTGGATATTTTTAATTCAAATATGTTTTAGTTCAAAGTTTAATTATGTTTTCTTTATTTTTTTTATAGATGTTTAGTGGTGAAACTATGGTGCAAGGGCACCAAATTTGCAAAAATTTTCCATCATAATCCTTAGTCATACCTATAGGAATTTGGGATGCAAGCACAATTGGAATGTATTTGAGGAAATAAACTCAAAGAAACACAATAGGTTATAAATTTAAAAGTCAACTGAGTACGTACATTTATTATAATTTATGACACTCAAGATTCAAGATTCCTTAATTTTTTTATGAAACTCTTACAGGTTGGAGTTTTCATATCTTAATGACTCACTTATGTCCATTACAATCTCCAACTATGGATGAAGAAAATGGAGAGAAAATTAGATGCAGATGCCATTTCCTTAGAAAATACTAATGTATTGTGTAAGTGGAGGCTGGATAATGAGGTTCCCATCATGGATGAGTCACCTACATGGTTAGAGGAGGTACCGGTACAAAAACAAGAGGAGGAAGAGGAGGAAGAGGAGGAGCAGGAGTAGGAGGAGAATGTTCCAACATCAACACTGCTTTTTATAGATATAGGAGAGCATATTTATATACCCATAAATAATCATATGACATTTGGTGCAGGTATAGGGCCTTCTTCTATTAGGGGTAGGCTTAGGAAACAACCCATCATCTTTCTCATAAAAGTGGGAGAGGGAATTGATCTCAGATAGCTAGAAGCTAATTTTGTTTCTTTTACCATTGTGCATATAACTCATGATGATGAGATACATTTATATATGTGATGATATTTTGTAATAGTTATCCACATTTGAGTCCTTGATTAGACAACTATAAAGGTTCAGTAGAATTTACTATTTCCTTTGATGTATCATTTTTATTTGGCGTCTACTACATCATACATATTAGTGCTTTCTTCAAATTTATGTTCCAATGTGTTAATATGATGTTTTTGTTGCTTTATATTTAAAAAAGTATGAATCTCCTCTCTCTCTCTGTCTCTCTCTTCTCTCTTCTCTATATATATATATATATATATATATTTGCATTTTAAAATATTTTCGTGATTTTCTATGATGTTTCTTAAAATATTTCTTTGGACCCTAGTAGATTTTTTTTTCAATGCCATTTTTCATATGTTCCCAACCATCCAATTACATGACTACAACATACATACATACTACATACATACATACTACATAGGTACATATATAATATATAATATAATATATATATATATATAGTTATATATTTGTGTGTGTGGTGTGTGTTTAATTTATTTTTAATTTTTTAATATAATATTATGGGACAACATCTTTCTTATAATGAATTCTAGAACACCTCATTGCTCTCGATATAAAAGATCCTTTTAAATATCAATTTATTTCTTTCAAATAATTATTTTCACATATCTCAATCAACTTTGATTCATGTAGTACGAGCATGTTATTACAAATACCATAATTCTTAGTAAATGGATTGATCGATACAAATGTGAGGCACATTATATTGTATTGATACTTTACTTATTTAAATATGATTTGCTTATTTCCATCAAAATCCAAAATGATGGGATCACTTTGTTGATGATACCTTTGTGGTCATGTTACTTTAATCTCTTTCCTCAACCACCTTAATAACATCTCTTCCATTTTAAGTTTATGATGAAAATACAAGAAAACAACTCCCTCCCCTTTCTCATTGTGCTAATTTCTCAAAATGTGATGGTGCCCTTACCCATCAATTTTACCACAAAACACACACACACACACACACATATGCATAGTCACACCATCACTTTGCTTAGAAATATGTTGTCCTTAAAACACTTGCAATCTGAGTCTTTCTGATGGCAGTCCGGGTACAAGCAGGAGTGTTAATCTTCCAAACTGTGAGATTATATCTTCTACTTCTATTTCCGGGTGTAATTGCTGGCTCAAAGGGCTCTCTGTCATCCACTCATAACCTTAGAGCTTCCACCAAATTAGCAAACTCCACTAAAACCGTAGAGTTTTGCTAAACCTCCACTACTTCAGACTCGATGGTAATATAAACTGGAGTTTAATAAATTTTGAAATCCCCTTCTAAAACCTGTTGGTACTTCTTCACCATTGATCTATTCAAGATCCAAAGGTCAACAATACTTCCCCGATCTCGAACCTACTCCACGCCTATCAACCGTTGATCCGGCTAAATTGTGCACTCCAAATCCACCCAAAAAAGTGGTTTCCCTCTCTCTCCTCACTGCTACGTGTCACCGTCTGTATGGAATCAGAGCCAACAGGGGAATTACCACTTACCAGCTTTCTTCCGCCCGATATCCACTTGTGGTTTCTCCAACCCGCTTCGGCTTGTTTTGTCGGTTAACTTCTGTGCTCGAACATCGTTGATCATTATCAACCGAAATCTAACCATCCAAATTAAATATTCACGCCACAAGTCTTCCTCAATTGATCTCGACCATCTGCTCCACACTCAGAATTCACGAGAAACTCAATTAAAAAGAAAACACGAAATTTAACACAGTCAACACAATTTCATTCCATCTCTCAGAATACCAATTAACCCTCGAATTTCACAATAAACACAGAGGTTTCAAAGGAGATTATCCTTCAGGATTTGACAAGGAATTTATCATTCACATACACAGAAAATTAATGTTCCCAATTTACTAGATTTTCTCCAGGGAAGCCAAATTTCTTCAAGAGTCAAAATCCCTTTACAATAGTGTGAAAGTTACATCAGTGCTGGTTCATCCTAACAACTAGATCCTAATTCAAAGGCTAAAATTTATTAACCCTATCTGTCCTGTGAGACATTCTCCTCGAGAATCTCCACTACAACTAACTAACTAAAACTTATTACATCATGATCAAATCCTATATTCTAACTCTATGCTTAACTAGAAAAACACGGGAATTGATGGCTAAAGGATCCCACTCCTTTGCTCATAATATTTTTTTGTATTTTTGGAATAATTCTTCGAATTTTTCTTCAAGCCTTATGCTCTTGCATCACTTTCACATTTATGATCATCAATTCATAAAAGAAGAGAAAGCCCTTCTTACCAAAGATTTTAGGGAAAATGGGTAATCTTCTACTCAAATTTGGAAATCCTTTTGTCCATTTCGTAAAATTAACTTAGCCAACTCTAGCAGCTCTTGAATATCCTAAACTTGCCTCACTCTTTCCCATATTCAAGGAGACATTGGCCAAATTTCTAAGTTTCTTTCCAAAAATAATATTAAAACTATTTTTAAACCCTTAAAAATGATTAAAAACCTTTTTAGAACTACCATAGATGGTTCTGATCCTATGCTCGATCCTACTATTTACCAAATCCATTACTCCTATGGAAAATGATACATTGGGAAAAAAAGAAGATCCTTTAAATCCTTCCTCAAATAGCATATAGTTGACACTTGTCATAATTGTACCTCCAAATCTAGTATCACCAAATATTCTCATGACTCTAAACACCTCATTTGCTTTGACAAAATGAAAATTCTAGCCACAACCCCATATACATTAGCTCACATCGTTAGTTAAGTTGTAGAAATTAAAAAGAACCCTAATAATTGCAATCGAGAAGATGGTTACAACCTTAGCAAGTCCTTGAAACCAATAATTCACCAACTCATTCAATAAATTTCCTTCTCTTTGTCTTCTTCATCACTCCTCTTTCTACCTCTTTCTTTATTCTCTTTATTAATCTCCTTTTCTTTGTTTGTTTATTGTTGATTTTCTAGTGCAATCAAGACTAATACAATTTTTCAAACTGATAACTACTTCTAATGATACAATTAGTCCTCTTATAACATTCCAATGATTAAGAAATTATACATGAAAAAATTCAACCATTCACTTTCTTCAATAGAGCAATAGAGATCACAATAAATAATGAGATAAGAGACAAGAGACACCAAATTTTAGGCTAGCAGGAGGGGAAAAACCCACAAGGGGAAAACCCAACAATATTTCCTTATGAGAGAGAATTCAATTCATCAAATGTAAATCCAAATATTCCAAACAATATTCCAATTTCCTAACCTCAATATTATCCAATTCAAACTTGTCAAAGAAGAGAGAAAACAATCAACAATTGTCAAAGTCAAGTATGCAATAGAAGGTCCAAATTTTTACTTGAGGTAGTTAAACATAGGGGCTGAAATTTGGTCAAAATATCAATCAATGAATCACTGTAAAATCTCAGTCAAATCATAGAGTTTACCTGTAGTCAACCTTCATTCAACAACCCATAAACAAGAGCATAATCTTAGTCAAATAGAGTCAAGGAATCACATTCAAACTCAACCTCAAAATCCAGCCAAATTCTTGGTCAAATAGAAGCAAAGAATCCCAAGTCAATTCTCGTCAACCATAACATAAGAAGGTTGGTCAACGTAGAACTTTTCTTCCTCTTTTCTCCTTTGCACACATGGTTAAGTATCTGTGTTTCTGATCAAATGATGTGATGAGATGAGATGTCAAATGAGGGTCAACAATATTCTATTTATATGTGTTCTTGGAGGATGGTTTTGACCTTGGGGTCAAACCCATTGATTAAGTGGGGTTGACTTGGTCAACAGTGAGATATGTAATTTTTACTTTGATTTTCCAATGAAAATACAGACCATAGATACCAATGTTTCAACACTCCCTCTTCACTAGGGAGGTACTTTTCATCCTCTCTCTCAAGATCGATCTCCCTAACCAATCCATTGGTCTCTTAGTAACAACCTAAGGGAGAGATCAGATGTACAAGTATCTCTCTCTTTTAAGACCAATCTCCTCGACCAATTCATAAATATCTCAGCAACAACCCAAGCGAGAGATAAGATGTACAAGTCTCATAATAAGGAAATATACATATCATAAGAAAAAATCCCATAAGCCAAAACCCAATCACATCAAGATCAATACCCAATTGACTAATATGATCAATCAATGACACAAAGATCTCCAACCATATGTAATGGTTTATTAGTCAAGATCAATGACCCAAGAGAGTACATAGGGTCCATCTCCTCGACCATAAATAAGGTCTCTCGATCCATGACCCAAGGGAGGAATCCCTGACTATATAGTCTCTCAATCAAATGACCAAAGGTAGAGAACTCAAAATTAGTGTCCTCAACCAAACCAGTCTCTCAATCATCATGACCTAAAGGATCACTTCATTCCTTAGAACTAAGCTCCCTAACTAAACTCAATGGAATCTTGGTCAATTGATCTGAGAGAGTGATAATCTTCCCGACCATAATCTATAGCCTCTCAGCTACAACCCAAGGAAGATTTTCAATTACATGATTCTATACAATTAGTGCTCCCTGTCTCCCAGAGAGGGATTCTCAAAAACTCCAAGTTTTTCTCTAAAGTAGGCAAACTTCATCTATGACAATGGTTTTGTCAAAACATCAACAACCTACTCATCAATAGGGACATATTCGACCCTCACATCTCCCCTTTAGACAATATTCTAGATGCAATGATACTTGATCTCAATGTGCTTCAAGCTAACATGAAAAAATGTGTTCTCAAAAAGCTTCACACAACTTTGATTATCAAAATATACAATGGTTGATTCCAACACCTGATCAAACAAACCAACAAACGAATTTTATAGCCACATAGCTTCATAACAAGATGAACATGTAGTTATATTCTCAACTTCAACCATGCTAAGAGAAATATAATTTTTCTTCTGACTAGACCATGAAATCATAGTAGATCCCAAGCTAAAAAAAATCCAAAAATGATCTTTCTATCATCATAACATTTGGCCCAATCAACATCAGTAAAATCATGCAAATACCATTCACCATTAGAAACATATCTCATTCCATAATCAATGGTGCCACTGATATATCTCAATATATGTTTCATTTCAACCCAACGCACATGTTGTTGGGCCTCTAAAATGTCTTCAAAATGACATCCACTTTCACATTTATCGCCACCATTTCACTCACATGTCACAAGTACATAACCATATAACCTTTCATTAGCCACCATTTTCATAAATATATGGGTTAGGATCCTTATTTACCAAAGTTATTTTTTTTATGTGTTTTAAGTGAATTTATGATTAAAAACTAGGAAATTAACATGGTTTCATGTATCTATATATGTGGCTTGAGTTTCATGACATGTGTAGGTCATTTGGAAGCTTCCAAGGCACCCTT
>APFE030916383.1:0-10156 GCA_000404065.3 Pinus taeda
CTAAACACATACAGCTCAAGTACCATTTCATACGATCAGTGTTGGAAGATGGACAGTTGAAGCTAGAAAAGATACACATTAGCCAGAATCCTACAGATATGCTAACAAAAGTTGTAACCAGAGAGAAACTGAGAACATGCTCAGTTTCAATTGGTCCTCAAGGATGACGATGAAGATGAGAAACAACCAGGTCCAAAAGAGGAGTCATTGTCTAGCAAATGAAGCAGCGATGGAGTTGCTACAATCATTCTGCAAGTGGGATATTGTTGTGTGTGGAGCATGATTGTTCAGAGGTCTTTGTTTCAGCCGAATGTATACCCCAGGAAGTTTGTACACCCCTCCACGCGAGGCGGTACAGGGGAGACTTGTCCGCCCTGCGGGGGTCTGGGGGGGCTGAACCCCCCCAGCTGGGGGATCTGGGGGCGAGAGGTCCCCCGGCGAGGGCTTGGGGGCAGTGCCCCCATAGCTAAAAACAAATGTAAATTTTCCTTGTAAAAGTATAGTAATTTCTAGTCAATCTGGGACGTTCATTAGGTGAATGATCTGACGGTAGAACTTATGTTTAGTTTAGGGTTTTTTTCCCTAGAAGGAAACCCCTCTCTTTGTATGAGCGCATTGTATTTGAGGCTGTGATATAGATGTGTATTCTGTGTGGGAGCGGAGAAACAGAGAGGTGAGACTGTGAGAGAAAACAGAGGATATTACAGCGGATTTGCTGTAGGTTGTGTCTCTTCAATTTGCTGGATAATAGAAAGGAAGGACTGGCTGTTCGGGGTGGACATAGCCCAAACTAGGTGAACAACGTATATCCGTGTCTCCCTTGTTTTATGCATTTTCTGTGTTTACATTTCTGCAATATTTTATGTGTTCCATTGCTCCGTAATATATAATTTTCTAATACGGTGGCTACTGGGTCAAACTCTGTGGTTGACCAACATGAAGGTTTATTGATTTTCTTGCAGACAATGTAGCATGAAATTACTTCCTTGGTACTTATGCGTTGTTGTGGGTGACGGTCGATCAAGTCGATGGTAAGGTGATGATCCAGCTATCAGAGGGGAATTCGATCATCAGAACGTCAACAAAGTGACTAAGTGTGTGAATGGGTGAAGGATGCAGACGAGATCTTGCAAACACATACTTACATGAATTGACGATGAGATGACTCAAACCATCCTGACAAACATGATCAACATGATTGATCGATGGTATAAGTGACAAACGGAAAACTTGTGATTGATTGTTGGTCGACCGTGATGACACTTGCCCAATAGTGAATGCGACTCCATGTGTGAGTGCGACAGATGTTTTCATAGCAAGCACAACAAGTATACATGAAGCGAAGACTATGGGTATAACTAGAACAGGATCGCAAGCATGACTTTGAAATCAACATGTAAGAACTTGGGTGAAATGATCAAGCAAGGTGAGTGCAAATAATCACACGACCTCACGAAGTGATCCCGAGTGTGTGTGTGTAGTCATCAAGTGAGACTCTCAAGGGAGGCTCTGAAATTGGTTGTAGGCCAAAATTTTGGACGGTGGTAGTAGCCGCTACAACAGTTGGCAACACACTAGTAGAACTCCAACTTCTCTGTGTTGGTTCATCAATAACATAGGGCCTTGGTCTTTTGGGGAGTATTGAATTGTTGTGCGGGTTACTTCGACTTCCCCACTTACCTCATGGACATACATGGTTCACCTTTTTCCAACTCAGTCAAACACAATCAAAAGTTCAGCTTGATCACATTGTTTCAAATTGAGGAAGGGTAGTTTAGCTCACGAGTTGAATATTTTCAAAGTATAATTTTTCATCTCTATTGTTGCTCTGGTGCCAGTAGGTCTAGATAGTACCCCGGTGGAGTCATGTAAGAACACATGCATTTCTCCATTGCTAGTGAGTATGGTCAGTAGTTGCATGCTTCACCTCTCTACAGAGGAAGCCTTTCTCTTCTTTCGCCTTTGTATTTTTCAAGACCACTTTGGATAGGCACTTATTTATTTTTGGGGTAGAAGAGGGATCCCGAATTATTGAGAGAAGAAGAGGTTGTTCCTTTAGAGAAGCATGTAACACCTCTCACATAGGTTTTCTCGTTTAGATTCTCCCCTTCTCCATTTCTACTAGTTGGATAAGCTTGAAAACATAGAGTAGAAGGTTGAGTGCATGAGGCTTCCCAGTGTGGACATAGGTTCATGGTTGGACTAAAACTTCCCTCGCAGACGACTCATATTTCCTATCAAGACTTCATTGGCCAAGGTTATAATGAAGCACAGAGAAGACAGACACAAGGCTGGCCAAGTGTTGCATTGTCACAAGTTTCCCAAAATTTAGCGACATACACTATTCAAAATCTAGAACGCAGCAGCTAGAAACACTTATTTCTAGAAACAAAAATAAAAAGGTATCAAGAAAACAAAAAAAACATAAACAAAAATACTAAGCGGAACAAACAAGATAAGAACAAAGATAGTAAGTAAGGAAAAAAAATATAAAAACAACAAGTAGCAAGCAGAAAATGTACATGGCATGGGACGCGGCCCGACCTATTGTAAATAATGCTTGATATCTTGGTCGTTGACAAGAAGGTTGTCAAACCTCCTGTCAAGTGATTAGAGCCAATAAGTATTTGGGCCAAGCTTGTCCTGCACTGTGTACATATTTCATATCAACATATCATGGATTGAATGCAACAAGTTCTTACATGAGAGACAGGGTGATGGATAACCAAGTACTGATAGATGTGTAAGTCCTTAGGTACTTCACCTAGATTTTTTTAAGAGTCGCACACAGTCCATGTGAAACTAACCTACAGACACAAACAAGAAAACAAACCAAAAAGCAAATAAAGAAGTAGAAGAAAATGCAAATGCAAATCGAGTTGGCAAACAAACAAACAAGCAAGAAAACACATAAAGAAATAAGAAATCATGCATGCAAGAAAGCAACTCAAAGAAAATACTACTCCTACTCCTAAACTAAAAGTGCATCGATCATCTCATGTGAAGTGATACTTCCAATGTCGCGAATGGTGCATTGGCCGACCTATGTTGGTGAAGGCATGGTTTGTGATCATCGCAGTTATGTAAACCAACAAGTATGAAAGGTATAACGATGAAGATGGACAAACTTCCAGCTTACAAGCATCCACAGAACAAAAATGAGTGAAAGCTCATTTCATGCAATCTGTGGACTTTGCATGTTATTGTTCTACACTATGTATAGATGTTAAGTGTATGCATTCTCTTGAGTGTGACATGCAATAAAATGTGAGAAAGGTGCACCACTTATGTTGTGAAAGTGTGCTTTTTATGTCATATTCCTCCAATGCATGAGTGATGGGATCATGTAGTTCGAGTGGAGGAAGCGAAATCTGAGTGTTACACTGATTTTGAATGCAAAGAAGAGAGTGATGAGCAGTATTTAGTGTTTCAAAAATTTCCCGATCAAAAGAAAAAACAACCTTAGGACAACAAGGACATGACATAACCATCAGCTCTAGCTGAAGTGCCTTGATAATATATGGGGTTTCAAATTCATTGACAGATAGATCATCATAGACCAGTGTCTTAGATAGATTAACAACGATTGAATTAACCTCGTGGTCAGATGAAGAAGTAGAGAGATCACGATAACCAAAATAAGAAAATTTAGGATGTTTGCCAACATCCTCATGATTTGATGAATTAGGTAGATGGGTAGATGAGAAACAAGGATGTTCGCCCTTTGTGTTTTCATAAATGACAGATGATAGATTGAACGGATTTTTGGAAGATGAGTCTTCCCCGCAATGTAATGAAATACTGACATCCGATGTGTCCTGTCAAATATTGGAAGTGGTAACATCCAAGAATGAGTTTTCATAGGGGAAATCAACAGTGGTAGAATCATAACGGATGTCTGGATAGAGCGGATGATACATGAATGTAAGGGAGTTATCCTTCATTGTGGGTTCCTCTTTAGATTCCGTGACAAAGTCATCATGAAAGATGGCACAGGTTGGCTTCATAACACCAACTCCATCATCGACACGATCATCATCCACAATAGGTGAGGAGTCCTGAATTGAAGAGTGCAAGGCAGTACAATCTAGAGGCTGAGGTATGAATCCACGTGACAACCAATAGGCTTGCAAGAAAAATCTGTGTGGATATCAAGAGAAGGGGGCATGGGAGGATGTGGCAATTCAACAGATGTGTATGCATGTTCTCCCACATCATTCTGCAATGGTAGAGCTGTTAGATGAAGTGAAGGTGGACAATCACTTGTGACAATAGGTGTGCATTTCTATGATATTGCAGCTCCATCACCGAGATATGTTGAGAAGGATTCAACAATGTGAGCAGAAGGAGATGAAAAGACTCTTATAAAGAAGTATGTCAAGAAAATAAACATTGATGATCTCCTTGACTTATATTCACAAGAAAATATCATTGCAAGAAATTTTGTTAATAAACTAGGATTGGCGGTTTGACGTCATTCTAGCCCATATCAATTAGGTTAGGTATATAAGGACATAGAAATCAAGGTAGAAAACATAGTGTAAAATAGTAATTTCTAATACTATTCATTATATTGATGAAGTGTAATTTGATGTAGTGCCACCTAATTCATGTGGATTTGTGTTTTGGAGTCCCTATATGTACATGTGGGATCTAATATTCATGCAGAGAGCTAATAAGTACTAACTTATCAAGGAAGAAAAATCCTTCATCATCAATGCACATAAGGGAAACTCAAATATTTCATTGGTAAGTTCCAACAAAACTTAAAAGTTGATTAGCTCTAGAAATATGTTTAATTATTCATAAGAGAAAATAAATGTATACAGGACTAAGTGAGAGGAAAGACATCCCTAAAGGGGTGAATTAAGAGGAAATGAGAATAAATGGAAGAGTTGATATCAACACATAGGTGAATGGAGTTAGGATCCTAAAGGGATACCAAAAATGTTAGAAATACTGAGGAGTGGGGGTGAATCACTAGTTCATTATAAGTCAACGCTTACCTAGTTTTCACTCTTCTTTACAATGTCAACTAAATCATCTTTTAACTAGGATCACATTATGACAACAGTCATATTTTTTGCCGGTGCGACAAACACGCTCCAAATTTTTTTCTATACTTGTATTTTGGAGCCTAATCTGGATCTTGCGATTGGTCGTTCAGTGGTCACTTCTTGATCGATCAAAGTCACTTTCTCATGCATGCGCAGTTTGTAATGAGTTCATGAATGCATTCTTCCACGCAAACTTGAAGAAGCATAAGCACAGTCCATCAAGACAATGTTTGTGCAATTTTGAACCCATGTCGATAGTGAGTGCACATTGTCATTGACATTCCATCACTTTTGCTTGTGTTTGTACTTCTATTTAGGTGAGTTTTTGAAACTATCGCTTTTGCGAACCTTCATTTTTGCGAGTGTCATTTCCATGATTTTTACTATCCATTTTTCTTTATTTCACTTTAGTTAGTGTTGCTTTCATGTTATCATCATTATGGCATGTGTCGATTTCAATATCATTCACATATTGCAAGTGTTGCTATCCCTTTTCTCTTCATATATTAAATGTTGTCTTTACACATGTTAGCTATTGCACAATGTGTATAAGCTCATTTTGGTCATTTAAATTGTTTATCTTCCATAAAATGAGTTGATATTACCATGTAGAAACCTACTACACCATTTACAAAGTTTTGCGCATTGTACCACGAGTATCATCACGATCATCGCAATGTATCTTTAGTGTCACACTTGTCATAAAGCCGTTGCAAAGTTGTCTCATTGAGGAAAATATGTTGTTAATGTGTTCTTGATGATCTATTTTATTATATTGTCAAGTTTTCTAAGTATGTGATCATAGTTAGGTCATATCACTATTCACATCAGTCTCATTGATCCCACACTTGGACATTTTTCGAAAACTTCCCAGCAATTCTAACCTCGTCCAACCTTCCTCAACTATGCATTGTACAGTTCTAAAACTCAAGCTACAACCTTGTCCCTTAACACTACTGAGTGCACATTTCTTGCCTCCTAGGACAGTGCACTAAGTAGTTCCAGTGCTCAAGCACAGACCTTGGCACCTGGAATTGCACAATCCAACCCTCTAGCCTAGCCCAAATTGCACATTGCATAGACTATAATCTCAAGCCCAAACCCTGAGCTGTTGAAATATTCCACTCCACAACCACCAAATCTTCTTTGCCTCCCAAAAATTAACAATTGACTGAAACAATGTAAAACCTTGTAATCTAACTCACTGAGCCTCAAAACATTCAAATTTGTGTACATAGCCTAGCCTAAACTGTGCCTTGTACAGTATCAATGGTAAAGCCTCATCCTTGAGCTCTTGAACTAAATAATTTTGCAATCACATGAGCTCCTCTATATTCTAGAACTGTGCAATGGGAAAATCAGTGTTCAAGGCATCATCCTGACTCCTTGAGCTCCCCAACTGCAAAATATTTTTTCTTAGTCCAAGCCTGAATTATGCATTGCATAGTCTCAAGGCTCAAACTTGACCCGCGACTACCTAAGCTATGAAGTTGAATAGTCATTGAGCCTGTCCCTTATCCTACCACCCAGTTCCGGCTTAGTCATTGCATCATCATGCAACATTTTAGATAGGCATTTATCAGACTGATGTCGCATTTCCGTAAGCAAATTGAAGATGCAAGAATTGTATCATGCTATGGAAATATGATGAAGAAGGAGATGGAGAAGGAGGACATTTTATAAGACACATATGGAACTGAAAAGATAAGATGATGATTAGACAAGAAGATGAAGGAACACTATATCACAATAGAAGACGAAAGAGGAGGACCACATGAAGAATCCATCCGATTCAAAAACCTTTGGAGGGTAGATATGAATAACAAAGCATATCTCTCATGAAGATGAAGCATTGGATACATCTCTTATTGAAGATAGAAATAGAGAAGAAACAAAAGGACATCTTGGCACTGGCACATCGTCATACAGTCCATGTCATCAATGTCATGTCATGTCCAATCATGAGTCATATGCCACATCATTATTGTGGATTATTTAATTATCTATTCAAAATTAATTGTAAAGTGGAATTCCAAAGGAGAGAGTCAGAATATGAAGAGTCATGTAAAAGTAAAAAATTCGTAGGAATTCAAACAATCATGAGGGTAGTCAAAGAGTCATAAGAAAGGTGAAGCATCACCTCATTGGTTATATATACACCTTTGTTGTATGAGCAAAGGAATGTTCACCTTGTCTCTTCCTACAAGGCATTAGAGAGACCAACGACTTGTTTTGAGGAGTAACGAGTGGCTCCAATGCTCCACTATTAGTGTTAGTGTTGTTCATTGTATACATGTGCCTTGGAACCTTTACTTAATATCAAAAGCCGTATGAACAACATGTTCTTCATGCCTGGATTATGAATATTTGTAAGACCATTCTGTGAATGTTTATAATTCATGTTTTGTATCATCTGTGCTAAAGTAGTTGAATTATTTTGGTTATTTTGGTTCTTATCATATTGAGAATGTGTCGTAATGGTTATTTTCATTGTTGTATCCTCGTGAACTATTATGATGGATATTAGACAAACATTTCTTGTTGTATTGGTTGCAATGAACGTCACATCTTTGTGGGCTATTCTGATGTATGTGGAACATATTTTTCTTGTTTATGTGTGGCACTACTAGAATGGTACTATTACCTCTCTCCTAGAGGTTCACTTCTTTTTCCCCTCCGCAGTAAAATAACGTTGACACACATACAACCGAAGACTCACCACGCACACCCCCTTTCTTGTTGAAGGAACATTTGACATTTGCACTCCTCTCCCATGTTGATAGTTAGAGTCGAGGAAAATCTGTAAGAATACATGAAAATTGGGCCAATACTCCATATGGGGCTCTTATTCCAATCAATATGAAGTCTAATTGGTACTTCACATAAGAGAGACCCCTTGAATGTTTATATTTAGAAGACCTGCCTCTACTTCACCAATATTTCTTTCAGTTCGAAATTCTTGTGAAGGAGCAGCTGCCCGAATTGGCTAGGAATTTTGAGCGACAGATGATCACGCCAGCGATGTATGCAAGCAGTTGGTTCATGACTACTTTCTCCGCAGACTTACCATTTCCATTAGTTGTCCGGATTTGGGACGCTTTTCTCTTCGAGGGTATGAAGGCCGTTTTAGGATTGGGCCTGGCACTGCTCAAGTTATTTCATATGAAGTTGCCATTTCGCGATATCTTAAAATTTTTGCGAGGGTTACCAGAGGAGGCTTTGGATGCGAATATATTGATTCCAATGGCCTGTTCGTTGACATCTGAGAGAAGTTTAAAAGAACTGGAGTTATCTGGATGTCGATGACTAATCATCTACCTTGACGAAAATGATGATGATGGATGGATATTACTGAATCCAAATGGTGATCTGGTAAGCAACGAGCGCTACATCTCATGAGAAAATCATTTTGGTAAATATTTGAAAAATCTGAGAATGTATATATTTTGTGGAAATTCAAATAATAGTAATTTTTAGCATAAAAAATGATAATTATATTAATCAAAATAATGCTAGTAAAAATTAACCTGATCTAAACGGAAAACTTTAAATTTTTAAACTCTTTTCTAGATTATGTTTTAAAGGACTTATCAAAATTATTTTTAAAATTAATGAAATTAAAAAAACAAAACAACTTTTATATTTCTTTACAATATTTGTCTAAATAATTAAATGAATTATAATTTAGCTTTTAGCCTCCTTTATAACTAACTTGACCCAAATCTAATCTTCCCTTTGACCTCAATAAGCACCCTTTTAAAGTGACCTCAATAAGCATGGGTGAAAGAAGACTGATCATAATGACTTCTTATTTTAGAGATTATTTTCATTCCCACCTTTAAAAACGAGTGAAGAGGTTCTCAACCTAGGAAATATGGTTTATCATTCAAACCCAATGAAATTCAAACTTAAATGTTTTGATTTATAATAAGATCATGCATGTTAACGAAGATTAGCGAGGTGATGATTAGGAAGGAGGGTGTGAATGTTTAAAAAGAAAGTATAAAAGTTGAATTGCTATTTATATAATATGCTCTTTTTATTTGTTTTGGTTAGTTTAATAAATAATGTTTAATTTGGTTTATCATTCAAACCCAATGACATTCAAACTCAAATGTTTTGATTTATAATAACTCAAATGTTTTGATTTATAATAAGATCATACGTGTTAACGAAGATTAGCAAGGTGATGATTAGGAAGGAGGGTGTGAATGTTTAAAAGGAAAGTACAAATTCCAACCAATTTTAGAATGTATTTTTGGAAATTTAAAAGTTGAATTGCTATTTATATAATATCCTCGTTTCATTTGTTTTTGTTAGTCTAATAAATAATGTTTAATTTTTACTAAGAATTATTGTCTACCATTATTTATGTTTTTTTTTTTAAATTTAGGAAGTACAAATAAAAATTTAATTGTACAAGTTTATTGCCAACTAAAATTTATGCAAATCTTTATCTTTTACTAGGAAATTAAAATTGTCATTATATATCACTCCATTTTTTTCTTCTGAAAACATAATTTGCACTTCAATAGAAAGAACATGTTGCTATATAAATTGGTTTTAATTAATACCACTCAAATATTGAGACTCGTTATAGGCCATCTTCATAATTTTCCTAGCAACTCTATCCTTTTGGACGTTTGTTATATGAGATATTCATTAAATTTTTATTTTTAAAAATGTTTACTTCCATAAATTTAGTAAAACCGAATATGATATTTGTTTATTAAATAATTTTATATTATTTTAAGTTATTGTTCACATTCATCCATAACAACTTTAATGGACTAGTTGTCTAACATCCACCACTTTTAATTTTAAAATATGGGAGCCTAAACTTATAATCTGAAACTACCATCTCACATGTGAGCAAGCTGCACTTGGAGATTGCCCAAAGCAGAGATCACTCTCCTCCATTAATACAAAGTAATCCTAATCTAGGGACACTTGTACAACAAATAAACAAACTCTATCCAATAATACAATATTCTCCATTAATTTCAACACCCCCTCTTAATGGACAAAGGGTTCACCTTTCCTCCTAACTTCTCCCTAAACATTTCAAATTTAATTCTCCCAAGGACCTTGGTAAAAAT
>APFE030916383.1:10671-28675 GCA_000404065.3 Pinus taeda
CAGTGCCTGATACTTTGATTTTGTAGAAGACAAGGAAACAACATTTTGTTTCCTGATGCTCCAAGCAATTACCTTGAACCCAATGTTGAAAGCATAACTTTTTATGGATCTCTTGTCAACCAGTTTCCTGCCCTCTCTGAATTTGAAAAATTGTCAAATTAACATCAGAAGAATCAATGTACCTAATCCAAAAGTCAGTGGTTCCTTGAAGGTATCTCAAGACACATTTTGCTGCTACCTAATGGTTCTCAAGAGGTTTTGATATGAATTGACTTAACATACTGATTGAGAGTGTTAAGATTGGTGTAGTAGTAGTCAAATAAATCAGACTCCCAACTAGCTATCTATGCAATGTTGCATTCACTTCTTTAGAATCATCTAAAGTTTAATATTCTACTGCAAAGGCACTTAGGTAACTTTGCATTGCTCCATTCAGAAATTTTTTAATAACCTTATGACATACTTCACTTGAGTGAGAAAAGTTTGCCCAAAGTCCCTCCTGACTTCCAAACCCAAACAATAGTGTAATTCACTGAACTCTTTCATTTCAAAAACTTGTGACATCTCCACTCTGATTTATTTAATAAATACATCAACATTTCTTGTAATAATTAAATCATCTACGTATAAAGATATCAAAACAATTTCCCCTTTTTCATCAAACACAATATACAAATTTGGGTCATTTTTTCTCCTCTGATAACTATGATGCAGGAAAAATGAATGAACTTTTTCATATCATGACTTCGGTGCTTGTTTTAAGCCATATAATGATTTCTTTAATTTGTAGACTAAATGTTCCTTCCCTTCTTTGATAAACCCTCCAAGTTGTTTTAAATAAACCTCTTCTTTTGATTCTCCATTTAAAAATGCAGACTTCACATCTAGTTGGTGTAGACTTCATTGATGCTTTGTCACTAAAGCTATCGACAATATACTAGTGTTTATCTGAGCTACAAGAGAAAAGGTTTCCTCATAATAAATTCGTTATCTTTGTGAGTAACCTTTAGCTACCAACCTAACTTTGTATTTTTCTCCGCTACCATCTAATTTAAATTTAGGTTTATATAACCACTTGAAACCTATAGGATCTTTCCCTTCCGACAATTCAACTAAATCCCAAGTGTTGTTCTTAAGTATTGACTCATATTCCTCTTCCATGGTTGCCCTCCATTTATCATATTGGCTTTTTTCTTTATAATTTAAGGGCTCAATAACATTTCAAGTACTAGTTGTAAGAGAATGGTTTCTATAACTTGCTGGTAATTGAGTCTACCTACCTGTTTTCCTTAGTGGCAAACTAGCCTCACACCTATCTTGCTCACCCCCTAGCGGACTTGGCTTGCTAAATATATCTGGATCACTAGTTTCTTCCTTTTGTTGTTGTTGCACATGGTTTTCTTTAATTTCCTCATTGTTTTCCTCAATCAAAAAAGGAATGTGCCACTCCTCATAGCCCTTGTCTTTATTTCCCTCATCAATATTCTCATGAAATATAACATCTCTACTCGCAAACACCTTGTGAGTAGATGGATCAAATAGTTTGTATGCTTTAAAATCAGAGCAATACCATACAAATATGCATTTTATGGCCTTCACATCTAGTTTCTTCCTATTCTCTTTAGGAACATGAGCAAACATATTTGAACCAAAAACTCTTAAATGACTAACTACATGCTTAAAACTGTATAAAATCTCTAATGGAGTCTTAAGGTCAAGGTTCTTCATTGGACTCCTATTATTTAAGTAGACTATAGTATTAATGACTTATGCCCATAAACCATTAGATAGGTTCTTTCCTTTCAACATGTTGTGTGCACCCTCCACTAGAGTTATGTTCTTCCTCTCTGCAACCCCATTCTGCAGTGGAGTGTGGGGTACTGTAAATTGCTGAAATATTCCATTGTCCCTGCAATATTTGATAAACTCACCCAGCTTGTATTCTCCCCCTTGATCTGAGTGGAGAATTTTGACGACCTTCTCTGTCTGCTTTTTAATCATACTTCTAAACCCTTTAAAATACTCAAATGTATGACTTTTGTTACTGAGAAAATATACCCATGTATATCTTGTACAATCATAAACAAATACTAAGAAATTTTATGCTACTCCTAATGATATTGTCTACATTGGTCCACATATATCAGTGTGCACAAGTTCTAGGATATCTCTCTTTCTTCTATTTAAACTTGAGAGAAAATCATCCTTGTGAATATTTTGAAGTGCATATCCATCCAAATCAACATGTGAATTTTTTAAAACAGGGAGTCCATTCACCATACCTTTCTTTTGTAGCTGCACTAAATAAGGAAGAATGATGTATTTGAATATTTGATGCAAAGATTCTCCCTTGTCATCATTGTTGAAGTTAAAGCTTGGTGTCGCACACTTGTGACATTCAACTTGTACATGCCTCCAACTCGAATTCCAGATGAAATCCATTTTTGTTTATCCAACAAATCCTTAATGAAACAATAGGTTTTAAAAAACTCTACCTTTAGGTTCTGATCTACAATCATTGGAACAAAGATTAAATTATTTTTAATTCCTAGTACATACATCACATTCTAGATTTGTCTAATATTTCCATCGTGAAAAATCACAAGAATGTCTCCATGTCCTTTGATCCGGTAGGCTTTGTCATCACCAAGGCATATATTAGCACCATTGTTGGTTTCTTTAAGACTTTCAAACCAATGCCTTTTACCTGACATGTGAGTGGAAGCTCCTGAATCCACAAACCATGTTTGGAGTCATAAATTTCAATAGATAAAGAAGAATGAGCCAAAAACAATTTGACTTCATGATTCTAGTCTTCATCAGCAAAGTGCCATATGTGTTTTTTATGTCTGTGTCTGGCTTCATCAACCCTCTTTTTATAACAATTTTTAGCTAGGTGACCATATTTACCAAAATAAAAAAACTTGGTTCCTAAATATATTATGCTCGAAGACATGCATTACGACTGCCTTTATGTCCTGTGATGGGCTTCCCTCTTAAAGGCATTTTTTTTGCCATCAATGCGAGATATGAATTATGGGTTTTCAGAGTCATCTACCTCTCTTTGTCTTGCATCAATATCCCTGTCAATTCTTTGAAATTGGGGGATCTCTTCTTGGAATTCAAACCTATAATAAACATATGATAATATTCAATCATACCATTCATGGAAATTGTACCAAGATCAATGGTTTCCACTTTCTATCCTATATTGCCCAAATCCTTGAGAGTTACCCATATATCTTTTGTGTATTTGCATTCTCGATGTGAGGGATAATACAAATTTTCACTCATAGTTTCAACAACACTTTTTTTTATTCTCCCTCTTCTCCCTATCCTAAATTATTTTCGCTATTCCACCTCCTGCTGGAATTCTCTTTATTTCATCTCAATTTGTAATCCTCTACACACTCTGCACCTCAAGTAATGTCTGCAATTTGAAAACCCAACTTGAGTAATTCATCTCGTCGAGCTTGTTTCTCTCATTCAGTTATGACTCCGCCAGATGATTATTCATTGTGACTGGATCAATATATGGATCTACCACTAGATCCTCAATCTCCAATAGTAAAAAATACACAGGGCATCTAAAAGAAACAAGAAAAAAATCTTACCAAAGTGGGCAATATCTAAGGTGGTCTCCAAGGCTCGGATGTGATACCATCATCAACATGATCTAAATAATCATCTCCCAAGAAATCTATACTGTCTCAACATCTACGATTGATAGAGATGGAAATATGAGTCGATTAACATGATCCAAGATCCCATGACTGATCTAGGTCATGATCCACCTTGATCGACCTAGCCAATCACAGTTACTCTACGCCAATGCATTTTTCAAGTATCAGACCCACTGTTTTATTGCATACTATGAAATATCACTCTAAGTAAATATGATCAACGTGCTTTCACTCGAAAAACCCATGGTACTCCCTTCTTTAACCAGTGTGGAAAATAGGGTGAAAACCTGCGCTGTAACAACTTTACATAGAGAAAGAAAATCGCTCTAGCCATTAAGGGTCCAGTGCATCGAACCACCAAGGCTCTCGAATTAACCAGCAAATAAGGTTCCACTTTTGCCACTAAGGCCCTCCAACCTGCCACTAAGGCACTCCAACCACTAAGGCCCTCAAATATGTGACTAGGACACTCCAACCACAAAGTCTCTCAAATTTTCCCTTAAGGCACACCAGCCACAAACTCACTCAAATCAGCCATCAAGGCACACCATCTTTGGTACCATGTCAAAATATGGGAGCTTAAACTTATAATCTGAAACTAACAGCTCACAGGTGAGCAAGCTTCACTTGGAGACTACCCAAAGTAGAGAACGCCCTCCTCCATTAATCATAAAATCAGAAATATATAAGTTACATCATTTTAGGGAGATTATAATTGACTCCTAGAAAATAGGAACTAATCCTAATTTAGGGATACTTGTACACCAAATAAGAAAACTCTCTCCAATAATACAATATTTTCAATTAATTTCAACATTTAATTCAAAGGAGGGTATACGAGTCAAGAGAGCTAAAATACAAAGGTGGATATTAGCTAGTGGTCAGATGTGCTCTATGAAATGGTGGTTTAAGGAAGCCCACTAACCAAATGAAATAGAAAATTTGAAGTCTTCTATTGGTGGTGTTTTATGAGTAGCCACCATCTTTGGAACTTGACTTCAAAAACATCCTATAATAATTTTGAATCTAGATAGAAGCTAAAATCTTTTACAAAGTCAAAGGGTTACATGATGATGGTTTAAAGATGACCATTAATTGATGAAGTGGGTAGGAAAACTAAGGTCTTCTATAGATGATGTCTTGTAGAGATAATGTCCTCATGCTCCTACATCTATATGTTCCTACACCTACATGCTCCTTATGTTAGATTATTTACTGAGTCTTGATAAAAGTATTTCTCAAACAATGAAGGAGAATTGTTCTAAAAAAGAACGGATATATAATGTTTATTCTTTCTCTATAATTCATCTTTCTTGGAATTGTGACTCAAGTGAAGGAAACTCAATCTTCTCCTACGCATGTTCTAAATAGATCTGAATATTGATAAGAGTGGCCTTGTTGATTTTGATTATGTTATAAATAATAAATTGTATTATAGTGTTCAATAACTCTATTAATTTATCAAATTGATATTTTTAATAATTCAAGCTCAATAAAAATGAAGGTTGTCAACTTCAATTGGTAATACACCCATTAACAATGTAATTCAGAAACTTAAAAAAAAATATGCAAATTACAATAAAAAGATACTCTAAATCAAAACTGAAAAATAGTTTAAAAATTATTCCAAGCATGAAAACTTACATTTACTGCAATATGCTATGGGAATCCAATGGTTTCTCAAACAATGGTTGCAAATAGGGTAAGATCTCTACTGTTATAGCTCTGAATATTCTCTCAAATTATAACCTTAAGCGTTTGGAGTATGACCTCATTTCAATGATATGCCTAATTGTTCCTTGGAATGCACTAAATAAGTATGAGAGATGGAGCATGAATTGATGGTTGGGGATTTGGTGAGTTAGCCAAATGTCAAGTAGAGTACATCGAAGGGAACCCAAAAATATCATAGATGTAGGATGAATGAATGCAGGGAGCAATAATTCATTCGCTTTGGATGACAAACACAGGATCTCCATTAAGTTCCCCATGACAATCATCTTATTCTTCTTTAGAGGAAGAGAATCAAGGGGAGGATTAATTTATTCTTCAGGAGGAGTTACAAGTGAATCACAATTCTATTAACCACACCAAATCAAATTCTAATGTTTGGTTTTGAACTTTGAAGCAACCATCATAATTTATCCTTGCATGAAAATTCTGACAAGTTGCAAGCTCCAATGAGTTCATCCCAACATAAAAATTGAATTGTAGTAGTGATTTTTGGGCGTGGTAATCGAATGGAGCTCCTGAGCATTGAATTTTCTGACATGGGATAAGAGTAATGATGATGGAATGTGCCCTTGAACTGTCAAATGTACCCTTTCAGTGTCAAATGCACCCTTCAAGTTTAGGGTTGCATTTGGGTGTGTCCAAATTTGCTCCAAGTGGAAAGCCCTTCGGGTCTACTTTCTAGATATGACTTCATGTTTTAATTTCGAGGTCATTTTCCCTATCAAAGTTCCAATCTCCCAAGAATGGTAAACACACAACAACTAGGCCAAAAAAGAGGCAGAAAGATGGTTTTTTATGGTCTTTTACTCTTTTGGTTAACCAATTTTCCTCCAACTGCTTAGAAAATGCACAAGGTCCATGTCCTCATCACTCAGAATCCAAAAGTGTTGACCATTTTCTCATTGGATGCCCCAAAAATGAGGGAAACGCCAAAGGTGCTACGTATTTGACTGTTTCACTCTACTAAAAATACTTCAAAAAAAAGAGAAAATCATAACTTGCAAAATTTGTTAAAAAATGGTCAAAATTGGTGGGCTGATAGCTAATGATATGTTTTAGGCATGGAGTGATGCCTAGGAAAGAATATCTAGCATCCTTTCATCCTCTTTCTTGGTCAAGGCTTCAATTTTTTAATGGGCTCTTTTGAGTTTGGCTCTTGCAATTTTGTTTCTCATGGCATAGTACTTCACCATCCTTCTCTGAATCTCAACATCCCTATTGGCCTTTTCTAAGAGGCTCTCAAGATGACCATTTACCCTCTCGAGCCAATGTTCCTGGTCCTCATTTAACATTTAGGAAAATTGCTCATTCAAGGTGAGATCATTGGCTAGTTTTGCCTCCCTTTTCCTTTCTAGCTCCAAAGCTCTCTTTAGGCCTCTAGTCCTTGGCCTTCTTCTCAATACCTGTTCATCAAGTTGTTCACCATACTGTGCATATGCCTCATCAAGTAATGCCTTAGAATTTCCAACCTCTCTCTTTTCTTTTATGAGCTGAATCTCCATAAGCTTACATTTGACCTCAAATTGTCTGTTATCTTCTCCTTGATCACAATGGTTGTGTTCTCACTTTCATCATGTTCATTTGAGTCAACTAATTGAAAATCATGCTCTATCTCATGGAGGTCTTCATGCTGCTAGATCTGTGACTCTATAACCTTTTCCTTACCCCTTTGTACCTGCTTTATTGATGAATATGGAAAGCCCCCTCCCACAATCAGTGGGGAAAACACTTGCCTCTGCCCTCTCTGATAGGTATGTGCCATGGTACCTAAACCAATGTTTTTAGGCTTACTTCTCTCACCATGATCAATATGATCTTGCCCATTACCTTCATCTCTACTAGGTGAATGAATAGGATCATGAAATGGTGATGATGGAGGTGATGGTGTGGCTAACTCGTTAGATGAAGATGTATGATGTATGGGTTGAGGTGGAGGAATGAAGGTCGATTGTAGAGAATATGAAGGTGCTTCTTGGCCATGCTGAATAAGTCATACTATGAAAATCTCATTGGATATGAAAGTGTCCAATGCAATGTTAAGCTGATCAAGGTGGTGTAGGATTATCATCTTGATGAGGGAGTGGTGAATGATACTATGCATTTTATGGTCATAATCCTTCCTTCGGGCAATGAATGACATCTTGTCAATGTCCCCATAAATATAGTAGGGAAAATTGAGCATTTTGACTCTTGTGCAATGCATTAGCAACAAAATATGGTAGGAATAGAGTCTAGAAATCCTACCCTCACATGTGAAGTACTTGAAGATGATTTTAATCAATGGAATATCTATCTAGGGGTTAAGAGAAAGGAGAAATCCTCTTTCTCTCATTCTTGTACCATGTTTTAAGATATGGCTCATAATAGAAATGATCTAATTCTCCTTGTTTAAACCATTTTCTACAATATTTGGGATCCCAGTGGTAGCCGATATGATAGCAGGAGATATAGTGAACCTGACAGCAGCAAGGTTTGCCTAGTTGCCATTGATTTTGGTGATGAATAATCTGGTCAACTCAGGATGATGTTAGAGCCTTTCCACTTTCTCACAAAACTCAAAACAACCGATATGTCTAAATCTTGCCATAATCATGGGAGATTCCATGAGTTCTTTGGTGTTGGTTGGCTCATGTATGAGGATTTCTCCCTCCTTTCTTATATTTCCCCCTCTCTTGTCTTTCTTCCTCACTCTGACTTCTGTGCTCTTCTTTTTCCATGATCTGTTCTTGTCAAAACCTTAGGGAGATGATAAAATAGATTGTGGATGCGAGAAATATGGAAAAATGTGAGGAGATTTGACAAGGAGGGAAATGGGATGTGTGGTATGAGGGAGGTGATAGGGGTCAGTCTTTAAGTTGTGGGAGTGGCAATGAAATCCTAAGAAATGTGATTTAGGAGTAAAAATATGTTACTAGGGTTTTGAGTTGAGTAATGGCAGCAAGTGAATATGAAACCCTATGTAGATAAACAATGGAGTGGAGGAGTGAATGTATTTCCCACCTAACTCGTTTATTGGAGAATTCGAAGCTTGGAGCAAATGAAGGATGTTCTGAGCAATTTCTGGTCTTCCCAGACTAACGCGCCCTTGAGCTACAGGTGCACAACGCCATTAGAAAATGCACTGGTTTTTCTAGAAAATACTCAACAACAAGGCCAAATGCATTCTTCCTTGTCTAAATGTGCCCTCTAGCCTTGTTTTGCTTAATTTGGCTAGAAATATAAAAATATTCTTTTGCTAAGGAGGTTTAAAAAGGTAGGAGTGCAAATGAAGGTTGCATAGATGTCTTGAGAGCTTTTATACTTGAATGAGCTTTGATTTATGAGTTGCATACCCATTTTCCCCAATGGACCCTTTAGGCAAAGACAAATATTCTCTACCATATTCAAGGATCACCCCAACTTCCCTAGTCTTTCCAAACGCTTCATCTAAAAATCAATTGTAGATGAATGAGAAATACTACGATCATGGGCTACAAATTCGAAACAATTGCTTTGTTTCTTCTTTCATTGCATATTCCATGAATGAAACTAATTCTATTACATTCTCAAAATCATGTGTTGGAAAACCTTGTCATTACTCTTATCCACCATAGATGTTTGATTCAGATGGTTTGCCACCAAGTGTTCTCCAACTTTTTGTATCCTAAAGAAGATGTGTACTTCATCTAGGAGTTCGGATATATTAAAGGACTTAGGGCTCGAAACTGGTTCTCCTTCCATTTCATGGTACTTAAATTTATGATTTAATTTCCACTGCATCCTAACAAGGAATGGTATGTAATTCATTGATCGACAAGCGAGAATTGTTGTGTCATCTCCTTCAACAGGACACTGGTGATGTGAATATAGTGCAACAACTCTGCTTAACACCATAACTCCCACGAGTGTTACACATTCATCTGGTGTCTCACCATGATTCTTCTATTCACAGTCATCATGCATTCAAGGACAGTTAGAATGTATACTGACAAGGTTGCATATTAGCTGCTGGAGCATAATACTATGAATGAAAGTGGACACAAACAAAGACGAGGTGCTCCCCCATTGACATTGACATGATTCTTTGTCCCACTTCAATTCAATTACTAGCCCCGATGCTATTTTCTCATATGTTGCTACTATAAGCCAGAGTCCAAAAGTTATAGGAAAACAAAATAAAACCACTGAGATAACTTTTTCCTAACCGGGCTAAGCTGATATATATTATATGATATGAACAATGTTTTTATTTTGATATGAGAAGAGAATTGTCCACTAGTGACAAGAACAAGTTTTTCTCCACAAACGAAAAGATCTTTTTTTTTACCTATGCCAAAGCCACATTGGTTAAATTAATTACTAGATTCACTATTAGGATTCAAATTAAGACTATGCAAGTGTTGATAACCAACAAAAAAACATACACATGTTTACGACCATATTCGAGACTCAAGACTATGCATGTTAGGTACATATATATCACGGTATACTTTCGGCAAAACAAATTTATCAAGACACATATAAAATGAGCACATAGATGGGTAGAACAAACCCAAGTTACCGTTGAATACTAAGCTCAGAATGGAAGAGTTCATAGGTGTTGAGCTAACAAGTTTTAATACCACTCTTTAACACACACACAAATAATAGATTAATTTGGGTTAATTGTGTGATACATATTACTCACAAACTATACATTTAAATATGTTATATATATGATGTTGGATTCAACTTTTAAGATTTCTTGGACTCCCCATGACTATTCACATTCCTTTACACCAATTAATATGGGTTGGAAGAGTATTCATAAAATTGCTAGGCCTAAAATTCTAAATGTTCAAATTTCTTTTAACAGTTAGTTCATTTATGAAATCTATTTGTTTTATGAATTATTCTTAACGTAGTTTAGTTAATTTTTTTGGCTGACATTTTTTGTTCTTTTTCTCGAAATTTAACAAGGATGTTTTGGAATATTATTAAGATATGTTATTTAGACAATTTGATTTCCTAAATTTTTCTATAGTGTTGAATTTAGTTATGCACTCAAAAACACATAATCTTTTCCAAAAAAAATCAACAAATTCTAACTAGTAAAGACAAAATTTCAATAGTTAGACTACACCATTATGTTTACATTTGATATTAATATGTGTAATGCTACTCTTATTTTAATAAAATCAATTTTGTTAATTATAATTATGGTGTATTGAGATAAACTTTAATATAATATTCTTATAAAATTCAATTAAATAATTTTTTTATTCTCCTCATTTTTTATTTTTTTTAATTGATCAACTTGAAAATGAAATTTATGAGTTTGTTTTTAATTTTGTAAGTTAATAATCTATGGATTTTAGTTTTATTACAAATATTTCGAAAGTTTAATTTAATATTTGTATATGTTGAACATTTTAAAAATAAAAAGAAAAAATTTCATCCTTTACTCTATTCCTCTAAAAAAATTTAGAGATTCCTTGATGCTAAGGTATTTTAGTTATTCCCCCCACATAAAATTTCAGTATGAATACTTGTGATATTTTTTAGGTCTTTACATATGTATGTTGTTTCATCCACTTTTGTGCTACAAACAAGTTTTCCTTCAATTGTTTGATAACCTTTTGTTAGTGCATCGTCTCATTCTAAACTATTTGAGCCTTTATTGTCCCTTTCAAAGGTGATGTGAGAAAAGAAGGATGATTTTGATAAAATTCGATAAATGAATACATTCTAATGAAGTGTGGAAGGATATGTTGTACCACCATTTTTCTAATCTAACCCTCTCGACCCATTGCGTATGTTTACTAGGTGCACAGAAATGTAGACATACTTCTAAAAAATTATTTACAACTGAGAATGGTAAGATGAGATGTGAGCGAATTGAGTGTCTGAACAAGAAAAAAATTCAGTGCACAAATATCTAGTGAAAAATGGATCTCCATCACTTATAGTAACCTTTGGTGCTCCATCTAAATTTTGCATGGCTTCCATGAACTCTTTTTCCACTATGATTTATTTAAAAGGATGAGAAATATAGTGAAAATATACATATTGTTTCATTCAATATACCAATACAATCATGACATTCTTTCACTCATATTTGGGTAAACATGAAATAAATTCCATTGAAATTTATTTCTAGTGGTATCTTGGTGTGGTTAATGGTTGTAGGTGCCTTGTGTTCTTGTTATATCTAACTTATTCTGTTCGCATACCATACATTCAACCGCAATTTTTCTTTTCATCTTCTTTAAGAAGTTACACAAAAATATTTGTTGATCCTATGCTATGTTTTAAAGAACACTGAATTTCCTACCATAGGGGAAGTGTGTAATTCCAAATGGGCATTTTATTTGATATGATAATTCTTACAAAAGTATAAGTGGTATTGATACCACAACAAATAATTCCTCTGCAAATATTTTTCTATTATATCAGGGTCCTCCTGTAGTTTTTTCATGATCCCTTATAACATTTCGTATTTCTTCTATTCTATCATTTGTTCTTCTACCTAGTATATTGAAGAATGGAAATAGTGCATGGTAAACATTTTTTATTTTCCACTTTCCTTGAGAGTGCATCTACCACAAAATATTTTTTCTCTCTTTTTGGTAGATAAATTTAAATTCATAACCTAGAATATATGTGACTCATTTTTGTTTCTCCTCTAGAGATAGTCTTTGTTGCAAGAAGTATTTCAAATTATCATGATCTATTTTATTTTAAAGTGTCTTCCTATTCGATATGGATTTAATTTCTTAATTACATATAGTACGGATAACATTCTTTTCTCATATATGGATTTGAGTAATTTTATTCATTTAGTTTCACTACTTTCAAAGGCAACGAGCCATCTTTGTTGCAACAAGTTGCACCAATGACATGTCTTGGGCCATGGTTCTAGTTGTCTCCACTGCAAATCAAGCTCTCTCTTGGATCAGCCAACCCGTGAGCCATGTTTTGAGGTGGAAGTGAAGGTCTTGGCACCATGTCCTACCATCACTCGCATAATTTGGCCCCCTGTGGCTCTCTGCGCCCCCATTGAAGTGTGGAATACAAGAAAACTGGGGAAGAATGGCTACAGGCACATGTTAATGCCCACCCAATTTCAAATTTTTATTAAACTTCCTATTGAGAATTCTCTTTTAATATGGGTAAATCTAGTAAATAATGTGCAGCAATTAAAACTTGGCATCATGCAGCAAGTTGGATATCCTGTTCAAAGGTAGACACTGATTTTCAAAGGCAAAGCTTTACATTACATTTAGTTTCTACAAGAATACTATATTCAACCAACATCCTCCATAATCATCAATCTGAGATTAAGGAGTGGTGTGGGATCAACCAACAAAATCTTATGTTGGAAATGGCTATGGGTACATTTCTTCAAAAACATAGAAACCAAACAGAAGCAAACAAATGGAGGACCCTCTTTCAAGAACATATTGCAGTGGAAAGAACTGCATTAGAACCATAAAAATAGCTTGGTACATCCCCTAGCCCATACATTGTGGAGCTTCTGAACTATATTCTAGAATTTACTATAGAAAATTCAAAAACAGATGAGCATTATGCTGCGTTTGAATCTCAAGAAATTATTTGTTGTTTTAATTGTTTTTGGCCAAAACCCGTGGAGTTATTTCATTGGAGATTGACTAATTGGTAACTAGATTGTGAAATACACCTATGTTTAAAGGGTTTTTTCATTGTAAAATTCCCTTCAACAGGGCCCAGAGACAATATTATTCAGGATGGCCAATGTTTCGGGGGTTTGACGGGCCTTTTCATCACACCATTTGTTGTAGCTTATATTTTGTTTAAGCTTATTTATCATTTTATCGCAATGTGTGGTCTAGAAATCATTGCAATGGTTCAACCTTAATGAGGCTCTCTTATCCACAACGTCTAGAAGAAATGAAGAATTTTATTTATTATATATTAGAATCACAAAGGAAGAAGTGTAAAAGAATAGGCGCCCGAGTATCCAAGGTTGCTATACGAACAAATCAAATTGCTATATAAATGGAGCTAGACCAGATATATATATGTATATATATATATTATATATATATATATATTATATATATAATATATATATATATATATATATATATATATATGCTTATTCAAACAAAAAGAAACAAAGTAACATTAGTGTTAGAATTGCTAAAGGAACAATTACAAAAGAATCAAACCTGATATATATATATATATATATATATATATATATATATATATATATATATATATATATATATATATATATATATATATATATATTATATATATATATATATTATTATAGATATATATATTGTGTTTAAAAGTCTCATAGGGTCCGCTGTATTTTAAATCACTGAACGTCGGACTCGAAAAAATATATATGTCACATTTATAATTCTGGAAGGTCTGTTAATTGCAGTTTGTTAAGGTTTTGGCTTAATACCCTAATTGAAAGCGCCAATTGCAATTGCGATGGGTTTCAGACCCGATGAATTATTAAATACAAATCTATGTATAATGAAGTTCGTAAAGGTATTAAAGCATATTTAAAAGCTGAATGGTCAGATCCTATAGTTTATGCAATAGATCTAATTCATTTTAAGATCTGCAATTCGCAAAGGTTTGCATTAACTCTACTGAACAAAGGGAAAATTAGTGTTGAAGCTGAATCCAAAGAAAAGGTGATTGGTCGGGTTATTTGGTGTTCTTTCCAATCAGATCATTCTCGACATATATATATCAACCTCTTTCAAAGCTTTTTGCATGGTTTATATATTTTCTGAGTCTTAATATTGTATATATAATAAAGTTGAATAATTTCAAAGAGAAAATAGTTTTATAACTTCTATAAAGCAGTTTATTAGTTGTTCCAAGAAATCAGTTCCAACACTACTTTGATAGAAGAGATAAAATCTTGAAAAGGGAATTATAAAGGGTTGATGGTTCAAATTTTTGTGAACCCAGAGACTAGGCCACTGTATTCTTGATATAATTGTTGATTAATGAAAGAATTAGAAGTTTCCATGAATTGCTGGGTATAATTTTGTAACGCTCTCTATTATGTGTCATCTTATGTTTTCTTCTTTCAAGCTTAGTAATGAAGCTTCAGGTCATTATTTTCTTATGTTGATAAAGATAAAATTCCTTAAAAGAGTGCTCCTATACTTGAATTTTTTACCTTCCTTTCTAAGTTATAGATAATAGTTTCTGTGAAAGACTAGCATATTTTCATTAACTTCTCCAAGAGTCACAAATAGTAATTTTTGTGTTAAGCAACATATTGTCTAGAATTCAATTCTCATTTTCATAATTCTTCTAAGTTATAGATAGTAGTTTCTATGAAAAACCAAAATATGATCTTTAACTTCTCCTTCAAGCTTTCTTCATTCATCATTTATATCTAGCAACAAATCGCATTCTGAGGTGTTCCAGTCATAAATGTATAAAAGGTTAAAAGACCAAGTTTTCTAGGTCCTTCATTTGAGAACACAAAAAACGATAAGTGACAGTAAATAATATTTATTAATGTCTTAAGAAAAATTTCTCTATAGCCACGAAATTGGTTTCTTAAGGTAAAATAGTAATTGGCACCGTTGCCGGGTAGAAAAGAAAATAACACTTTTCCCCTTGGTTTTCACTATTTTCCTTTGGTTGTTTAGTGAAGAAGAAATACTTGGCTGTTTCGAATAAATGCAATAAAAGGCGACTCCATTGTAACAAAGGCCATAGCCTGCAAAGCAATAGAATAAGAATACTTTCTCTTGGGATCATTACGTTTGATGTTGATTCTTGAGAATGACAAGTTTTAGTTGTTGGTTATACATTCACACCTATTATTTTCACTTATAAAATTGATTGGTGACACCATTGTATTTTGAAGTTTTATTTCCTGGGTTTTAATGGCTCTCCCTACATTCTTAGTCCATAAATTTGATCCATTTAATTTTACTGGGATCACTGGCTATCCTCATGATATGCCTGCATTTTCTGCGTGGAATGAGTATCTTCCAAAATTTAGTAGAAAGGAATATGAAGATCCAGCTCAACATCTCCAAGAGTTTCATGAATGCATGGAGCAGCAGGGCATCATTCATGAAGATGTGAAGATGAAGTTGTTTTTGTTTTCTTTGGACCTAGAAGCTAGGGTTTGGTTCAGGTCTCTGCCTTTTGCAAGCATTTCATCTTTGAAACATTTCCATGCAGTATTCAATTCTTATTCTAGAACTTATTATCCTCACAATTTTCTTTTTGAAGGTTGTTGTGAATATTATGATGCTAAAGAAACTTTAAAGGCTCAAGATAGCTTCGTTGATGAAATTAATGAACTTGCTGATAATATATCAATAATTCAAAGAAGTTATAGCGAGATTAACTATGAACAAGTCTATGAAAGCGAGGAACTATCATTTGTGGAGAAATCTATAAAGCATTTCTCTTCAATAATCTCCCAATCAGTGAATTGGTTGACTATGTTCTAAGCAGATCGAGCATCATTTTCTCGAAATGATGTGGAGAAGTTTATAAAACATTTATCTCCAGTAATATCCCAAGCAGATAATTGGTTAAATCTATTCCAAGCAAATCAAGAGAGTATTTATATGGAGGAAAGTTCAAACATGCCTCAAGAATCTCCGCTCAGCAGTCAAGAAGAGGAAGAAATGATTAAGTTTCAAATAGATCCCCAAAGTTCCTATTTTGTTAAATTTGATGATCCTCCTATCTATAACAAAAATGTTTTAGATGGGGAGCAGGATGAAGCTCTTCAAGTTCTTCAGTTGGGTGTTGAACATACAGGAAGAAACCAACAAGAGGGATATGCTAGACAACAATATATTGAGCCATATATCATAGCAAAAGAAGATATCTCATGTAAAAAGGAAGCTGATAAAGAGGTTGTATACCATTGCATTGAAGAATATAATGATTCCCATCACTCAGATGTAAACAATCTATTTGAAGTTGATCGAATGTCATATATTGATGAGAAAAAAATTCTTTTTCTTCCTAAGGCTATAATTACAAATTATTTTCAATTGAAGCTTAAATATGAAAAGTGGAGACATGAAAGTGACATACATCATTTCATTAAATATTTTGTTGATTGTTTTGTTGAACATATTATGCCAAGAGAAGATTTAATCGAGAAAGAACCTTCACACATAGAGAATTTCTTTTTTGGAGTTGATCAAGAACATATTTTTTTCTTATATGTTTGAAGATCCTATGGTATATTACATGGAAGAATTTATCAGCAGTCTAGACATATCATTTTGTAGATATACTCCTAGTCTTTGTTGTGAATTGCTTTTATACATAATTTATTTTTTATTTAGAATGAATTGTTTTTAAATATTCACTGGTAGAATGGCTCTAAACTAAGCACCCAAATGCTAACCTGGTACCATTGGAAGATTGACTTCACTTGATGGAGATCAATCATGTGCATATGTATGAACTTGTACATAAATAAGCTCAGGTGTTGAGCATTTGGTTTTCAGTTGTAGTTCTTCATTTTAATCATTAGTTGATGAATAAGGGTGACTTTCCCAGTTGGAAATGGCTTGCAAAGGTGTCATACTTCAAAAGTGTCAGGTTTCAGTTCTCAAATTTTAGGGTTTTGACAATTTTGGACTTCATGCCGAACTAAGGCTACTGATCTATGATTCTCAATATTTTGCTATGAAAGTGCAAGCATCTTATCACTGCAGATATCGGCGTGGGATCACTGTACAAAATTTCCACATAGCTAAGTTTGGTGAAGCAATATATGACTCCATGCCCAATGGATAAGGCACTAATCTACAGTTCTCATTGCTTTTGTGGCAAAAGCACTATCCCTAGTTGGAGCCAGATGTTGTAGCTTATATTGTGTTTAAGCTTATTTATCACTTGTAGAATTGAGGCTTCTGTGATCCATCATAATTGAAAAAGGAGCTTCGGCGTAAATCACATGAGAAAATTATTGTCGACGCGTTTCGAACCAACCAGTGTGGTTCATCGTCAGGACAAGTTGAAGAAACAGATCAGGCTTTGGCAATTTAAATAGGTTGAGTAGAGACTCTAACGGCCTCATAACAACTATATTTGACTCTAGGACCAAGGCTGTAAATAAATTAAATCTTATTATTGTTTATTGTTTTAATTATTGAGATGAGAGAAATTAGGTAAGATTAATAAATTAGCGGATAATATCCCAAGAAATTATTTGTTTAAATTGAAGGTTATTTTTAAATAATTTAAGTTATATAAATTAATAAATAAGTAATTTACGTTATATATATTAATAATCTAATATTATAAGATGATAATATTATATTTCTAGAGATAAGAGAAAGTTAGGTTAGAATATTATTAAAAGAGATTTATTGTTTAAATAACGAGTTGTTGATGGTTATTTTACTATTAAGTTATTGATGTTAGAATGACTTATTTATAATGAATAATTCAAGATATATAAATAATTAAATATTCTTATAAAGTTATTTCTTAAATAAAAATGTTTTAATTCTTGCTGGTAAGCTGATCATAAGGGTTGTTTTGACTAGTAAAAGATGAAATAAATTAATTTATATCTAGATGTACTCATATATGTATATATATATATATAT
>APFE030916385.1:0-24626 GCA_000404065.3 Pinus taeda
CACAAAAATAACAATAGAGGGATTCTATGGGGCACAGTAATAACAATATGGGGATAATAGGGTCACAACAATATTAATAAGGGGTACAACTACAATAGTAATGGGGAAATCACTAGTATTATCGGGACCCAACAGAAAGCTGGTGCAAAACTAGGTAAAAATTAGAAGCAAAAACTAGTGTAAGACTAGATGCAAAACTTGGCACAAAATGGATGCCAAAAAATATGCTAAATTGGATGCAAAAGATGGTGCAAAAATTGAAGCAAACAATGACACAAAATAGGAAGCAAAAAATGATGAAAAATAGATGCAAAAAATGGCACAAAAGTAGAAGAAAAACTTGTCATAAAATCATATGCAAATCTTAATTCAAAATTTGACGCATACAATGATGTATAATATGGTGTCAAAAAGGATGCAAAATATGGTGTGAAAAATGATGCAAAACCAGGCACCAAAAATGACACTTTAAAAATTGTATAATAGAGTCAGATTTAGCGCTAGGTTGCTCATCCCAATTGTAAAAAAAATGCACTAAAATCTGGCGTAAATCGATTGTTTTGTTGTAGTGTATACATTTATACATGTACTTCACATGCACACATACACAATAAATAAGGGAATCTAGAGGCTTATATCTTCGCCCTCAAATCAATAAGGAATCCAAGAATCTGTTTGAGTTCCACCTAATACACAGGAAGAGTTTAGAGCACTTTCTCCACTTGTGTGTCTTTTCCTCGTTGTACCATGTGCAACCATTGTTCTTGCACAAGAATGATTCTTACCAAAACCTATCCATCAAAATGGCATGTTCATATTAGCATGATCATGTATACAATATATAAGCACATGTGCAAATAAATTTATGGTTAATAGCACTCCCTTTTACCATTTTGTTGTCCACCATTTCTATGGACTCAACCAGCCTACTTGGCTATCATATCAAATTCCACTTACCCTTTCTTTTGCATATTCCTATTACCATGTTCATGCCAAGTTTCCTCATGGTGTTCCATGTTACCTTTCCCTCATAAATATGTGTCTATCCTTCCACCCACCCTCTTGTCCAAGGCCTCCAAGTATGTAAATCAAGGGACAATTATAAAATCAACAAACAATGCAAGAGGAAAAATCAAAGGCAACATCACAAAAGAAAATTAAAATCCATAATCTCAAGCCTATAGGAAAACCACACACAAAAAAATCATGGCCATGCATGTCCATAAATGAAATCTCATAGATAAAGTTCAAAATCATAACACATCAAACATCAAGTAAAAGAGTCCAAAAATTTCTTCTTTTCCCTATCATTGTCTCTAGGTATTCTGCATTTATTTCTTGGAAATTTGAATTTCTCCTTGGATGAAGTTGAATCCTGAGGGCCTTTGGCTAGGCTTGGCTCACTAGTTGATTTTTTCATTGATAAAATCCAACTTAACGAGGTTGAATCAATAAATATAGTCCCAACATGGAGGAACTATAGAAAATAAAAAGTGGCCAAAAGAATCGATTGATTCCTTATGTCAAATGAACTTCTTGATCAATTCAATTTGATTAAAAAATGGATTGACTTAGGAGGTGAATCTGATTATTCACTCCTAGAAGTAAGGATGCAAAGATGAAACCTCCATGTCCCTTTAAAATGAATGCAAACTAGATGAAAGAGGAGGAATTTATTAATCTTGTTAAATTGTGTTGGAGTAGTTTCAATCCAACGAATGGATCCTCGGTAACATTCCAGTTTAAAGCTAAACTGAAATCGATAAAAGATGAAGCAAAAGTGTGGTCCAGGCAAAATAAACAAGAAACTAAAATGGAGATGGTGGATATCACCGAGAATCAGTTGCAATCCTTAGCTGGTCAGGATGGACAAAGATTTGAATCAAATTATGGTAGGGAAGAGATCCTCAAATTAAAAAAATGGAGAAAGGAATTTTTAGAATAAAGGAATAAGAATGGAGGCTAAAAAGTAGATCCATTTGGACAGAATGTAGGGATGAGAACACAAATTTATTCCAAGCTTTTGTTAAAGGTAGGAAAATGAGTAACATGATCCAAAGTATGAAATACCTTGAAGGTCGTGAAGTCTCAAAATTTGATGAATTTGCCAACATGGGGGTGACTGAATTCCAAAACCTATTTGGTACTTAAGAAGGCCCCTCCATTGCTGAAGTTATAAGCAAAACATTGATATTTCCAAGAATTTTTGAGGATGAGGAAGACAAAGCTCTTATGGAGGAAGTGTCAGAGGAAGAGCTCAAATTAGTCATGAATATATTCAAAAATGACAAGAGTCTAGGAATAGATGGATGGACCTTAGAATTTTTCATGGTACTGTATCTAATCATTGGAAAATAATTGTTGGTTGTCATTGAAGAATCGAGGTAGAATCAAAGAGTGTTTCCTGCCTTCAACACCACTTTTATAACCCTTATCCCTATGGTGGACTTACCTGAATCCTTCGATGATTTCTAGACCATATCCTTGTGTAATTTGATATAAAAAATTATTTCCAAAGTGATTGAAAATATATTAAATATCATCCGATCAAAATCTATATCAAAGGAACAATTTACTTTTTCAGAAGGGAGTAAAATCCACGAAGCAATTAGTGTTGCGCAGGAAGGAATCTTCAACATTAAAACCTAGAACCAAAAAGGTGAAATCTTTAAAATAGACTTATCAAAGGCCTATGATATGGTCAATTGGATTTACTTAAGTCTCCTTCTAACTCATATTGGATTTAGTATTGATTTCATTAACTGGGTCTTGAGTTGTATACAAACTATTTCCTTTGCAGTATTGATCAATGGTGTAACTTCCCTTTTTGTTTCATGCCCAGAGGGGTCCTAGACAAGGATGCCCCATGTCCCCTCTACTTTTTATTTTGTTAGCATAAGGTCTAAACTGACTCATTGTTGATGTCAATCGCAAAGGATAGTTTCAAGATATTTTTATAGCAAGGGCAATGACTATCACTCACCTTCTTTTCATAGACAATATTATATTTTTCTACAATGGTTCTTTTAGAGAGTTAGAAATTCTATTAGAATTCCTTTCCTTTATGGTACTGCTACTAAGATGTCCATAAACTTCAGGGAATCTACAATATCTTACAACAATTTGGATGAAAATGAGATATGACGTATTTTTCAACTAACCCCTTTTGTATCAAAATTTTTGGATGAAGGTATTAAATACTTGCAATTCAACCTCAAACCAAACTGCTATAGTAAGGAGGATTGGTCCTAGTTGATAGTAAAAATAGAAAAAAATATTAAAGCACTGGAGTTTAAAATGGCTCTCCAGAGTTGGGCACCTTGTACTGATCAAGTCAGTTCTTGAAGCCATGCCAATTTATTGGGTTTCTATGGCACAGGTTCCTAAATGTATCTTGGAAAGAATAAGGAAATTATGTTTCAAATTTCTATGGTATGGAAGTCAAGAGAAGAGGACCCTTCCTTGGGTTAAATGGAAAAAGTTAGCATGCCAAAAAGTTGGGAGGATGGGGATTAAATATATATATATAAATAAATATTATATATATATATATATATATATATATAATATATATTATTTTCAAGGCTCTAGCAACAAAGTATGGTTGGAGATTGGTGTCTACTCACAATATATGGACCATGGTGGTGAATAATAAGTATATTGTACCAAGTAAACTAGAGGATTGGATTAAAATAGTGAATAAACCAAGATCTAATATATCCACATTTGACGAGCAATCCTAAACTCCTTTGATCTTCAGTGGGAATGGTCTAGCTTGGAGAATTGGAAATGGAAACAATTTTAGATTTGGATATGATTCAGGGTTGGGTTGTGGAAATAACCACCTTTTCCCTCCCCCAATCATCATCTCCTTGAGGGATCATGGAATATCCACACTAGCTCATATAGCCAATTCGACAATATCAACTATATGGAGGCAAGGTTGGAAATCGACTGTAGAGCTAGGGATGGCAGGAAACTTTGTGGGGGTAGGGAATCAATACATTAATGCACTTAATTTTGGGATATCAAAATCACTAACAAAGACAATGAGTTGGTCTAGATTGTTTTCTCCTCAAGGTCATACTCCCCTAAACAAGTGTATATCATTATGTCAGCCAACAACATTCCAGATGAGATGAATTGGTGGTGGAAGGAAGTGTGGAAAGCTAAATTTCTAGCCAAAGAAAAAATCTTAATGTGGTGTTTGATAGAGAGGAAAATCCCCACCTCTGAGGTGCTGCAACATTACTTCTTCATTGGGCCAAGTTGGTGCCCCCTCTACAATAATGAAAATGAATGCATCAAACATATTTTTATGCACTTTACCTTTTTTAAATAGGTTTGGTCGATATGTGCATCTCATATAGTCTTAAGAGTGGCTAGGAAGGGCCCTCTCTAAAGAATTCATGGAAATCTTGGAATTCTAACCAATCTGTTCCTTCTATTAAAGCCTTACCCCTCATTATATGTTGGGGTGTTTGGATAGCTAGAAATAGAGCTATTTTCCATGACTCTCCCTCTTATCTTGAACATATTATAGATGAAGCCTTGGATATACTTGCTCATGTTCCTCAAACAAAAGATTCAAACCCTCCTAAACTTATAGTGTATGAACAACCTAATCAGTCAAAGCCTTGGGCTTTCTTCGATGTAGCTTTGGATAGTGCAATAAATAAAAGTGGTGGAGGTTGTGTACTCTTCTTAACAACTTATCATTTTTTTTTAAGATTAAAATGGGTTTTGGACCCGTGTCCAACAACAAGACTGAATTATTAGCATTCAAATATCTCTTATCATATTCAAAAGAAAAAGGTTTTTCTGAGCTTCAATTTTATGGGGATTACATGCTAGTGATAAACTAGTTAAACAAGTTTCAAATGTGTAGAGACATTTGTTTAAGCCCCATCCTAGAAGACTTATGGAGGATAACAGACTATTCACATCCTTCCTTTGATCTCATGTTTACAGGGAATGTAACTCCATGGTTGATAGGATTTCTAAAGTAGGTTTGTCATTGTAAAAATACATTTGAAATATCGAGGAGATCAAATAAGGAACTTAATATGATTCTACAATTGGAAATGCATAGCCAACCTGTTTTAGCTGTTGAGACTTAGCTGGTGCTAATATTGATTTCAGATGTACTATTTTTTTAAGCTAGCATCTTTTTCATGGTTAGATTTTATGACAGTCATAGGGTGAACATGTTTATGGTTCCTTATTTTTTCCACAGTTTATTGTTCCTTCCATAGACAATGATGTTATCACACTTTTATCTTATGGCTCCTTCCATGGAAAACATTGTTATCACAATTTTGGGAGAAAAAAACAAGTTTCTTCTCATTGTTTTATGACCATTTTAAATCTTGTAAGCTTAAATATTAGTTTTTTGATGGAAAACCAATTTCTATTTTGCATATATTCTATATGATATTAAGATTTTATGCATAAACCATAATACATCCTTGATGCATATAAAAAATGTAATTTTGATCATTTTTGAATAAAATGTAATTAAAATCTTTTTCCATTGGAAAAAATCAACCACGTCACATTGTTTATCAACTAATTTGCAAAAAGAAATAAAAACTAGAAGAACAAAAACAAGAGATTAAGTATAAGAGGTTGAACATTATTGTTCACATACGCAAACAAAAATTTATTGATCTTCCTTTCCTTTTCTTGGGTTGATCCTAATGACTATAGGAATTGATCCAAGATTGTTAAAATTATTTCCTTCATTAAAAATGTTCAATTGTGAATGAATTTAACTTAAACTAACATTTATTTTAAATAAAGCATGAAAAACTTTAAATTAATTTGCAAATTGAAAATATTTGGAAAGATTGAGAAGAGAAGAGAATAGGAACGACAACCAATTTATAAAATAGATCGTCTCTGGGCCCTATCTCCAAGGGCGTGGCTTATTTATTAGTCATATGCTAAGCTTTAATTCACTTTGTTACATAAACAAAAAGCCTTCAATATGCTACAAGAATCCTACAAATTGCAACTAAGGTAGTGGTGTTCATAAACTACTTTCCTCCCTTATTGCTACCAAAAACAAGGCTAAAAAGAATGTCTATAAATTGAACTCATATATAAAAGCATTCAAAAAACTGCATCATAAATGAGCTAGCTACTTTCAGGAAGTGGTATTGAAAAGACACTAAAAAACCATCCTTTAGCTGTTGCAATTTCGAGCATGAAAACCAACTTGGTTTACAAAATATAGGCTTAAACACGCCTCAAAAGGCCTTCAACTCTATCACAAGTTAAATATTACTCTGTTCTGGCGCGACAAGAAAAATATTAGGGGCTTAAAAAATTGGATCGAACTCGTGGGCTGTTAGCCCTATCCCCACATTAAATTCCCATTACCATAAAAAACATCGTCATAATCCAATGGTTTAAAATATTATGGTTTAGTATTATCCTATGGAAATCCCCTACGTATTATACTGTCAGCCAATATATCATGTTTTCGGTCCATAATAACATTTCGGCCGACACATTCTACAACACATGACATTTTTTTGTTGCAATACCTTGGTTTGTTGTTATAACAATATTTAAATCTATTGATACATGGTGGAATATTCCCAAGGTTTTCAAAATGTCACGATCCAATATAGTGTGTACACTATAATATCCACTGGGGAGGTTGCAGTATCAAACCTGTGGCCTCCCATATTTTTGCCCCTGGTTTGTTTTATAAAAAATTAAATATAAAAATTGTCACTGCCATAGATCTTTGTTGCATGTGGCCTATTGGTTATGTCATTGGCATGTTACCCCAGAGGTTGTGGGGTCAAACCCCATTATCTCCACTTCACAATGTTCAATTTTTGACAGTAATGATCCTTAAACATTCTAGCCCGTTCTGAGGTACCATGTGCAACTTTCTATTGGGCCACACAACACACTTAAGTTGGTCAATTTGGCCACTATCATTGTCCAAACTTTTGCTAAATATCACAAAAATGCCTTCCATGTCACTGCCAACTTAGTGCCACCTGCCACCTTTTCAACCTACCACATCATTGCATGGAATTTTCCACATTAACATGTGCCATGTTAATGTATGTGTAGTGCCACATGGTGCTTCTTAGTGCTTCCACATGGAATAATTTACAAACTTTGTTTTTGCAATTTGGCATGAACTATTAGATTTCCATAACTTTTGTATGCAAGATCCTTTTGACAAGATTTAAGTTGTATTGGAATCATCTTGTTGATCTCTTTGACATGGAATTGTTTGCATCCGGTTTTGAGCACATTGATTTTTAGGCCTTCTTGGATCCTCTTAGATCATTCCTCCCCACTGAGAAAATTTTGGACCTCCAAAAGGTTCTTAATTAGACACTAAGTGTGGAATATTCCTCCCCACTTACCCTGTGTTAGTCCACCCTATTCTGTGCACCTGTCTCATCACAATCAACTACATGATAACTATAACAACTAAAAACGTATTGTTAGCCATTTGCATTTTTCTACATCTTTCTGTATTTATTACTTTAGACACTACCCATTTACTTGACATTAGAAACGATAAACAGAAACATGTTAATGAAAATGAACTAATATGTTTGACCTTATTGATAGATTCGCATGACAAAATCTCATGTCATAGTATCGATGTTTCCTGAAACATAGCATGGTTAGGTATACATGCAACCATTTCACTTTCATGCTTCATATCACCTGCTTTTTCACCTTTTCATATATGAACATGAATATTTTACCTCTTATCTTGATTTTGGTGATTTTGTCCTCATCTTGGGACTCAGATCCATGATCTTACCAAGTTGTTACAACAATTTTCTACTTTCCCTTCTTGTCTCACAACTGCTTGGGACTCAATTCTGAGTGAAACTTCTAGCAGTGTTTGTCATTGTGGTCTTCTTTCTTACAATGAGAGCAATATGTTTTTACATATTCCTTCTTGCCACAAGGACTTGTAAGGTTTTCTTCAATGATTTGTTGTAGTGTCCCACCTTGGAAAGGTTAATTTTTGACACTTAGAGAGGGTGATTTTGATGTAATGATATAAGATTATTCATGACAGACTTATGTACATACTTATATGCTATAGACCTAGTTTAGGTCACATGGTTGCTATGTGCTTATGATAATATCTATGGCTGTGTGTATAAGAATTGATTTAGCTTAAGAGCATATTATCGATGTTTTCTCTTCTGGTATCCTGGCTTGGACATAGGTGTATGACATGCATGGTGACTTAGGATTGAGACACATAGATCCATGGATGATCATGGTTATGTGGAACATATGGTTAATTATGATTTATGGATAATACATGATTTATATGACTATATATATTTAATCTTGTAATGAGAAATATGTGGGAGGGGACATGGTTATTTACAAACAAGGACACTCAATTTATAAATCACTGTAGAAGTCATGATACATGATATTTATGATTATATATGCTTAATCTTGTATTAAGCAGGATATGACAGGGGACCTAGTTATTTGCAAACAAGGATGCTCAAATTATAAATGATTGTGGAAGTCATGATACATGATTTTTATGATTACATATTCTTAATCTTGTATTGGGAAGGATGTGACATGGGACCTAGTTATTTGCAAACAAGGATGCTCAAACTATAAATGATTGTGGAAGTCATGATACATGATTTTTATGATTATATATGCTTAATCTTATATTGGGCAAAATATGACAAGGGATGTGGTTAGTTGAAAACAAGGATCAAATTATAAATGACCACGTAATTCATTTCTCTAGAACCAAAATGCCTATGGAAGTCATGCATAATCTTAGATAAAATGTGAATAAGTTAATTATGAAATTCATTGGTTCCTTTGATCTATGAGATTGTGATGTGTGCAGGTCTTGAAACAAGGCCTTACCAACGAACTAGTAGATGGGTATGAGCTCACAATCAGTACCTTAAGGTGAAGTGTGGAGTTTCAACATAGAGTAGATGAGAATCCATGAAAATTAGGGTTCAGAGTCCTAAATCCATGAAAGATAAATATGTGGAGTCTTGGATCTATAATAAAAGGATTAGGCTGTGGAGTCCTAAATCCATGAAAGATAAAGACATGGAGTGTTGTATCTATAATAAAATGTTTACGACACAAATTATTGAATATTTAAAAAGATCAAGGTGTGGAATTTGGGATCTTTAGAGTAGATCAGGGCGCAAAGTCCTCAATCTACTAAGGCACAAAGATGCATGCAATAGGGGTGCGGAATCCCTTTTATCCGAAAGAAAAATACCACTCATGGGAAACTTAGGGATGAATTTCCTTAATAAAACCTCTTTTTTAACAATCCTAGAGTGACTTTCTAAAAATAGAAAGTCATGTCTAGGATCTCAAGCATGACTTTCCAAAAATAGTAAATCACCTTGCATAAATTGGTAATCAAGTATAGTTGAAGGAAAACCACTTAAATTATCATTAATCAATCCTAATAGTTCAATCTCGACTAAATCTTAAATATTATTATATATTAATATTAATATTATCTTTTATAAAATTGTGGTATTATTATTAAAAGGGTATTACAAGTCACCTTCATCTCCTCAATCACTTCACACCTCTCTCCTTGATGACTCTCATGGATCTATGTAAATCTCTCTCTATTTTAATAATACATTACACTCTATTTATGCACTCATCAAAGAATGATATTTTCCTCTTACACTCATTAAAGACATGTCATAAAAGATTCCTCTTATGCTCTCTTTAATGCATAAGTTACACTCTCCTTAATTAAGGCATGCATACCTCTTCTTAATGGAATGAGTTACACTCCTCTAAATGGAATACAAGGCATGCATATTACTCCTCCTTTATGACAAGAATTTGTTGCTCCTCCTAAATATGTGTCTCATGTATTCTCACTTAGCGGAGAGGGAGGTGCATTGTGATACCAAGAGTTGGAGGATTTAAAAAAAAAAAATATGAGAGGGAGAGACTTGGAGAGTAACCAATTGCTTTTGAAATGAATTTGAAATTCCAAAACTAGATTACTAAGCAACTCTTCCCGGTGGAGCCGACCATGAGTGGTATTGGGAGGAAGTGAAACTTATCTACCTCAACTTGCCTTGGATATCTCTCTATTGTTGTATTTTGGTACTTTTTGTGAGCTCTTAGAGCTTGGGGATTCCAAGGGGAGAAGTTATCCTTGGATATGGTTGGGTGGAAAACTGGATGGGTCACAATAAGTTGGTAAGGATATTGGAGCTACAACATACTCTCATCTTCGGAGTTGTATATATACAATGTCAAGTATATTCATAAACATTCTTGAATTTTAGTTCATTATTAGTTTAAAGGAAATTTCAATTTATGAGAAATTTCTACCTGTGAATGTTTATGTTATGAGCTAACCAATAATTAGTGGAAACTATAGTTAAGAATGTGCACGCAGGGGGGATTAAAACAAGAATGTGCTGCCACAGTTTTCAAGTTTAGTTTATAATGAATCTTTGTCCATAGCAGGTCATATTTATTATCCAAATTAAATATTATATGTCTGATAGCATGGTTTTTGCTTAATGTGAATTGGGTTGTTAGCTGAAACTTAGATATATATAAAATGTTGCACACAAAATGTTTGAATAAATTCGGCAATAACTGTAGTTCATTTTATATAAGTTTTTTTTTTGTACAATGTTGTTACAAACTAATTGACAGAAAGTCTTACATGTTGAAGCATTCAGGATGCCATGAGTTTGATGAAAATATAATATTAGCATAAATTTGAGTTTTATTTATCCATGTAGAGCTATAGATGAATTTTGCATTCTTAGTGTTTGATAAAAGTTTTAAATGAGATGATAGGAATTTATTTTTTCGTTTTTTTAAAGAATCACATTCCTAGGTATTTTGGATGTGATTTAGCCCAACATCAAGGGGTATCCGTGTCTTAAGGACCTGTAACCCCCTATTTGATTCCAAAAGAATACCTTTTTCGAACCTAGATTGTAAATCTGAGCGATTTTGCAGATTACTGCTGCTAACTTTGTGTGCCTGTTGTCGAGTTTTTTGGTGAAGGATTAAGATGATTTAGTTTCTATTTAATATGCCAATATTTTAAGTTTTAATTTATGAATTTTATGCGTTAAATAGGTTTGAGTAAAGATATTATATTCATGTTGCTAATGGTTGTCAAAATTGTCTTAAGCGATGATGGTCACCAAGTGTTTGACAAATGCCTCAATGGTTGTATATTGTATGCTTGCAAACTATTTGTGAAAAGGCCTCAATGGCTATAGATTTTATGCACATAAATTGTTATAGTAAATGTCTCATTGACTATAGATTTTATGTACCAGAAACTTATGAATAGATTATTCAATGGATGTAGCTTCCTATGTATGCAAGTTTTTTTTTTATAAATGTGAAAATGAATTTTAGTAAAGTTGTTGAAGTGTGAATAGATCAATAGGACAGTGTCACTTTTATCATATAAATCTATCATAAAAAAGGGTGTTGTTGGAAACAATTTTACAATGACAAGTTTTGTAGGATTTAATTACTTGTGCAAGTGAACATAATAAGTTGTCCAAGTTGCATGTATTCATGAGTGTAGTCTTATACTTGAGTAGTTGTAGCAAACAACTAATTGTGCCTAATTTTGGCAAGTCCATTGTTCTACTTGGAACGTTTTGAAGAATAACATGATTTTTAATTTGTAACAACAACTACTCTTACTGTAACATTCATTATACGAGTCTCATAATTGAAGCAATGTCATTCTACAAATACTTGTTTTTCCTTAATACTTGGGAATGAGGGGTTTTAAATGATGAATTTGGAAACATTGTTGGGTCAATATATTTTGTGATTTCATTTTTCCATTTCATAAACATATCATTAGATTTTATGGTGAAGAGAGATATATTCCTTCTTTAGTTACCTTATTATAGGTAGATTATTAATCATGCTTATATGTGATTTTTGTAATAGAAGCAAGATATTGTAGGTTCTTGTGGCATACCTTGTGGTTATGATGTAAAGAGTCAATAAGTGGAACTTATTTAGCATAATTTAGGGGGGTCAAATAGGTTTATTAAGCTTAATGCTCACACATGGAATTATGATGGAATTTATTTCCAGCCTTACTTAGAACTCACGTATAAGTATGAAAAGAGCACATTCTATGTTCTTTTAAACATGAGGAGAAATGTGTTTTAGAATTGGTTTTAAGGGAAATTTATCCCTGACTTCTTATGTTATATTCTTAAATTGAAATAAATGAAGGAGTATGATCTTCATGATAACCAAATTAGTCATATTACAATTATCTAAAAAAAAATGAGTGATAGTGTTCAATGTAGCCTTTACTTATCTATACTCTTGATGGTTGGTAAGGTGGGACCTTACATTTGCCTCCTTCCTAGTTGCCATGATTTCATTGTACAAAGCCATTCTTTTCCAGCACTTGGAAACACTATGGTTATTCAACCCACAAAATGTGCATGGTTTCCTAGATCACAAACTTTTTACATTTCCAATCTCCTTATAATCAAAATACATGTTGGAAGAATTAGCTTTATTATACCTTGGGTGGTTTTGTTTGGCAAATGCATGCCAAGGAGAATCCCTATTCATTCGTCCCACTGATATCTTGCATGCTTTATTGTTGCCAGGTGAAGATGTGCCATCACTTTCACAAGTTGTTTTTCTTCCTTTGGAGATTTATTTTGCGATGGAGGATCACCACCAGTTTCCTATTTTATGGAGTGACTTGACGATCCCTCTTTCTCATCTTTAGATTTGTCACTCTTTTCTGACTCCTTCCAACTGTGATACATTTCCCCACCATCGCCTTCATTATCATAAAGGAATCAAGGAAATCTACACTTGACTTGAAAGTATTCTCTAAGCTTGTGAAGCCATATCTTCTCTTCAAGTGAAGTTCCTTGATCCAATTTCTGAATTTCCTTCAATAGGTGTCCCTTCACTTTGCTTGAATCTATTCCTAGTATTCATACACACTCACAAACGGCCTGTCAATTTATCTCTTATTGTTAGATCCATGTAATATTAGTGTATCCCCATTATTTTTATTGTTGTGCCCATGTAACCCCCATATTGTTATTGTTGTGCCCCATATAAGCCCACTATTGGTATTGTTGTGCCCTTACATTATTATTGCTATGTAGGCTCTAATTATATTATGACCCCTTAGACTCCTATATATACAAAGGAGGTCTTGTCATTTGTATCATACAAGAATTGGTAATTTATGTAATGTAAAAGAGGTTCCCCCCTTGAAGAGGATAATTTTTAAGTCGTTGATATTTTTTTTTGAGATGGTTGCATAACATTTGGTATCAAAGCTTTGGATTCTAGGGTTTCGCTTCTTTAAACATGTCATATTTGTCTTTTTGATATAATTTTTTTCTATGGGGCTTAAAAAGATGAAATTTTGACTATGTGGATCCGAAATCTTGGTTAACTTGGTATACAAATTTCAGAGCTTGATTCGCTATATGTTCGGAGATATGATCTGAGGAAGTTAGCGTTTTTTGCAGGCTCTAAAATTTTGTCTCAAATAGGCGACCCAGGGAAAATCGTCATAAATTTCGTTTTAGGAATCATATTTGAATTATGTAAAAAGTGACTAAAAGTGCATGGACTGTAGTTTTTCGTGTATCAATTTCAGGGCCTAAGGTTGAAATAGTGACATGTGACATCGCATACAACTTCTCTATACTCAACCAGTCCATAGTTAGGTCATCGTGGAAGATTTTGCATAACTATTTCTTTAAGAATCCAATCATGATCAGACTTGTGGGGTTGGAAAGAAGACTCAGAGAGATACCAAAACAAGATATTTTAGAACTTGGAGATCCGAAATTACAGATTTACAACCGTTTCAAGTTCGAGCTCCTAAAAGCAAGAAAAAAATGTGTATTTTTTTTTTTAAATTGCATAACTTTTGTTGAAAATTCAGTTTGAAGTGATTCCAAGGGCATATTGAAGCATATATATCAGTATTGGATTCTAAAATTCCTCCTAATAAAAATAATTGTACACCTATTAATCCCTCAGAAATATCTAAGATGACGCATGAAGAGGAACAATTTCAACATGATATATCAAAATTACGGGACCAAGCACAACAAATTTCGCTCTAAAAAATAACAACCAAAGTTAGGAAAGGTTTGACAAAGTTGTTGCAAGAAAGGCTTCCCGGTGGTGACAAGGTAATCCATGAAAATCCTGATGAGGACCAAAGGAATATGAATTACAATTTTAGAGACTCTAATGTGGGGTTTAAGAACTACCACATTCCAAAGATAGATATGAGGAAGTTTGATGACAAGGATCTGGTAACATGGATACTATAGATGGAGCAATATTTTAATCTACAGGATTTGTAACCCTCACAAAAGGTACGTATTTCATCTTTATATTTAGAATATAAACAATTTGTATGTTATAGATGGATTTTTTCTCATAAACTACTTGTCACCTGGTCAATTTTTACAGAGGAAATGATAACACATTATGAAGATATAAAGAGAAACACCTTCTTTAGCCAATTGATAAATCTCAAACAAAAGGGTTCAATGGCGGAGCACATTGAATACTTTCAAAAATTGAATATTTGGGTAACTGATATTCGAGAGGAGCATAGGGTTACTGTCTTTATAGGGACTTTAAAATATAAAATGCAACACGAGGTTCGCCTTTGGGAATTTGATTCACTACAGGAGGAATTCAGGGTGGAAAGACAAGTTGAAAGAAAAATTATGGCAACAAGGAAGCCTACCAGTCACAACTATAAACATGGAAGTGTTAATCTTCCACAAACTACAAGGTTGAAGCCACAACAATTGGAGGAAAAAAGATAAAAATGGATTTTTTACATTGGTGATAGAAAATACACTAAAAGTCATAAGTGTGTTGAGAAGAAATTATTCTACATAGATTGTGAAGAGGAAGAAGAAAAGGAACAAGAAACATCAAAAGAGGAGGATATACACTAGGAACTAACCACAGGGAAATAAAAAATGAATCCAACCATATCTTATAATGCATTGGAAGGAATTACCACTCCTCAAACTCTCAAGATAGAATGATATATGAAGAAGAAAAAGGTAGTAGTGTTGATTAATTCGGGTAGTACCCATAATTTTATTCATTGTAAGATAGCCAAGGAATTGAATTGATTCCTATGTCCAACACCATAGTGTCAAGTGATGGTTGCAAATGGAGGAACTATAAATTTCTCTAGAAAGTGCCATAATATTAAGCTAACCATTGGGGAATATGTTTTGAATAGTCCAATGCTTTCCATTCCAATGGGTGGTTGATCAGGAGCTCAAAATTTGCCAAAAAAATAAAAGTGTCAGAATCCTGACAATCTTAGCTTTAGATCGAAGAGATCATCATTATGAATCCAACGGTATGAACGACACTCAAATCCAAGCTCGTATGCAGAATTTAGAGCAAGTCAAAGTTCATGGTTGATTGGATGACAGGGCAAAGGTCCCAGAGAATCAGGAGGTGCCAAGTGGTAGGTTTGCATTGGCCCCCGCAAATCACATATCAGAGGTGGACAAGTATTGAAGAAACAACCCCTGGCATAGATTAGGTTATGATGCGATGTGATTTTAATTGCATATCGCATAATGATTAGAATTGGCCCCCGGCAAAGCCCAGTTGCCATGTGATTTATTTCATATCACAATCGCATAAAATGATTGTGATTTGCAATATGGTTCGGGCAGTGATCGCCAATCGTGAAATACGATGAGTTCCGATTGCGATAAGTCTCGGACGCGATATGTTTTCAGATTTGTAATTTATAACTCATCGGGCCGCTAGATCGACGATCACAATTTCTGAAGGAGTGTTGACGTCTATCTCTCCGTTGATCGTCGATTACAATTGCGATATCTGACAGGGCTATGGAACTATAACCTTAACCGCCAGACCACCATTTCGCATGTGACCACTGGGCCCTTAACTGCAAGATAGGCGGGTATGATGGCGGAACCACTGATTTCGGTGGAACTGCTAGTTTTAACTATGGATATTGAATTTAACTAGCAGTAAGCCAAATTTGGAGGAGAAAATTGTGGAGAGACTGGCAGAAGTCATAATTAAGGCAATTTTTGACCAAATGAGTTGCAAAAAGAGGCTAGAGTGCCATTTTTGGGCATTATTAACTCATTGGAATAGGTTTCAGGAGAAAAGGAGCACTTCTGGATAACCTTTTTGCAAATTGAAGCCTGTGGGTGCTCTGGTCAACCAGAGTGTTGATTCAGTTTATGCAGGAGTTTAAATATGGAGATGACCTTGCAGGGGTCTTCCAGCCTCCATGTGCTTTCTACAGTAGCCATTACATCATTGTTGTAGCTTTATTTCTTCTTTGCTCTATATATGTATGAAGAAAGAGAATTGTTTAGGTACATCAAGTGGATTGTAGTATTGTTTATGTTCTTGGAAGTTGGAGTATGGGGTCTTGGTGTAAGATGCATGTGTTTGCTAAATATTTACATGTTTAACTGTAGGTTAACATGTGTATGGAGTGAGAACTTTTGTAGGAAGTTGTTTCTTTGAAGGAGAAACTAGCCATTCCATTTCAGCATATGTACTCTTCTTTTCTTGATATTGAGCATAATGAGAAGGGGTCATGCCTTTAGAGTTGATCCAAGGAGATGTAACCCAGGAGGGGTGAACTCCTTTATCAATGTTTGGTGTATTATTGTTTGATGCATGCTTACATTCAATGTTTTGGTTTCATGTTTTAAGTTTTCTTCATGAAATTAACTTAAGTAAAAACACATAAAATTCATGATTTTACTTTCTATTTTAGAGTCAAACCTCAAGCACATTTTTATATTTTGATGAGGGGAATTAGCACAAAATTACTAATCTGTCCCAGTTCAGATCAATGGTGTTGATGTTGTACTAGGAGTCCAATGGTTACAATCTTTGGGAATGATAGCTTTCAATTTTCAAGAACTATTCTTGAAATATTTTTGGGAAAGAAAGGAAGTTGAATTAAGGGGTATTGTTACGAAACCATGAAAGATAATCAACTCCAATGGCATGACAAAGCTTCTGAAGAAAGAACAATGGGGAATAATTGCATAATTATGCTCACTAAGGGTTTACACATCGAAATCAACTATTTCTGCAAATATACAAAAATTATTGGACAATCATTCCAAGGTGCTTGAGACTCCCAAAGCCCTCCCACTATTTGTGATCATGATCATGTGATTCACTTGATTTCAGAAAATGTTCCTCCAAACATTAGGCCTTACAAATATCCTTATGCCCAAAAGAATGAAATTGAACATATAGTTGTAGAAATGCTAGAGGTTGGTATAATTCAACCTAGTCAAAGTTCTTTCTCTGCTCGATTAGTATTGGTGCACAAGAAGGATGGATCATGACATACGTGTCCAGATTATAAGGAGATCAACAAGCTCACTATTAAAAATAAATTTCCCATTCCTGTCATTGATGAATTGTTGGATGAATTACACGGAGCAATTTACTTCACCAAGTTGGATCTTCGTTCAGGATATCATCAAATTAGAATTAATATTGAAGACATTGTGAAAACAACATTCATAGCTCACGAGGATTATTATGAATTTTTGGTCATGCACCTTCCACATTTCAAGGTTCGATGAATTTTGTTTTCAAACCCTTCCTTAGAAAATTCGTATTATTATTTTTTTATGATATACTAATCTATAGCAAGTCTTGGAAGGATCATGTTCAACATGTTAGCATGGTGCTCAAAATATTGGAGGAGAAGCAATTATATGCAAAAACCTCCAAATTTTTCTTTGGAGTATAGTAGGTGGAATTTTTGGGTCATATTGTATCTCATGAGGGTGTTAAGGTAGACCCTAACAAAATTAAAGCCATTAAGGAATAGAAAATACCAACAAACATAAATCATCTTCGAGGATTTCTTGGGTTAACAGGGTATTGTCGCAAGTTTGTTAAGAATTATGGAAGAATAACAACACCTATAACATCATTACTAAAGAAAGATGCATTTCCTTGGACTCCAGAAGAAACGAAGGCCTTTGAACATATTAAAGAAGCAATGTGCCAAGCACCGATATTAGCTACACCAGACTCCAAAAAAACTTTTATTGTGGAATGTGATGCTTCAAGAAATGGAATTGGTGCCATTTTAATGGAGGAAGGAAGACACATTGCTTTTGAAAGTCTTCCAATCAAAGGAAAGTATTTGCACAAACCTATTTATGAGAAGGAAATGTTGGCAATACTACATGCACTAAAGCAGTGACGGCCTTATCTAATGGGAAGACACTTAAAGGTAAAACAAACCATGATAGCCTTAAATAATTTGTGGAATAAATATTATCTTCAAAAGAGCAACAAAAATGGGTAACAAAGATGTTGGGTTATGACTTTGAAATCATCTACAAAAAAGGGAAGCAAAATGTTGTTGCAGATGCACTCTCAAGAAAGGATGAAGATGTGGAAGCATTGCTTTATACCATTCCTATTATCCAACCTGAGTGGATAATCGAAGAATGGGATGAATGGAAGAATGATGAAGAGGTGTAGTCACTCATTCAAAAGTTGCAGCAAGATCCCAGCACATCTGATACATTTAGATGGAAAAATGATTCATTATGATTCATTATGATACAAATATCACTTATATCTTTGTAAGAATTCCCAACTAAAACAAAAGATTCTTTTGGAATTGCACACCTCTCCCTTAGGAGGGCACTGAGGATTTTTAAAAACTTACCATAGGTTCAAGAAGGATTTTTTTTGGGATGGCATTAAATATGATATTCAGAAATTTGTGGTAGAATGTTTGGTTTGCCAACAAAATAAAGTTGAGACAATTAAGACCCACAATTTGTTACAACCATTATCCATTCCAAGTCAATGTTGGGAGGAGGTCTCAATGGATTTTATCACAAGTTTACCCAAGTATGAAGGAAAGTGTGTCATCATGGAAGTAGTTTATAGACTTACCAAGTGTGCACACTTTTGTGCATTATCTCATCCTTGTAAAGCCAATATAGTTTCTATTGCATTTATGGAAACAATTCAAAATATTCACGGAAATCCAAATATTATAGTAAGTGACAGAGATCCCATTTCCACTGGAAATGTTTGGACTGAATTATTTTCTTGTCTTGGTACTCAATTAGCACATAGATCATCTTATCATCCTCAATCTGATGGGAAAACTAATATAGGGAACAAATGTTTGGAAGGATATCTTCGTTGCTTTCTATCTGATAAAGAAACATAATGGGTCAAGTGGTTACCTCTAGCTGAATGGTGGTATAACACTTCCTTCCATACTACATCAAAAATGAACCCATTTTTGGCACTTTATGGATATCATCCACTATCCATCACATCATATTTAAGAGAAAATTCTAAGGTTCAAGCAGTGGAAGATCACATCAAGCATCAACAACAAGTTCTCCAACTCTTAAAGGATAACCTCACTCCAACACATAATCAAATGAAACAATAGGTAGATCAACATCGCAATGATGAGTATTTTTATGGCTACAACCATACAAACAAATGTCTCTCAAGCAAACTAACAAGGATAATAAATTATCACCAAAGTACTACAATCCTTACAAGGTGTTGCGAAAGATTGGTACTATGGCATACAAATTGGAGTTGCCTGCATCTTCCCGAGTACACCCAGTTTTCCATGTTTCATGCTTAAAGAAGGTTATCGTTGACAAGCTTCCAGTTAAAACAATGTTTCCATAACTTAACGAAGCAGGAAAAATCATATTTGAGCTTGAAGAAATCATGGAAACAAGAACCTGACATCTATGGAATCGATCAAATTCAAAGTATCTCATTAAGTGGAAGAACTTACCCACCGAAGATTCCACATGGGAGGATGAGAATTTAATACAAAAGCATCCAAAACTACTCAAGCATTGAGGAAAACACTTATTTGAAGGAGAGGGGCATGTTAGGTCCCTACAATACTATTGTATCGCCATTATTGTTATTGTTGTGCCCATGTAGTCCCCATATTGTTATTGTTGTGCCCCATAGAAGCCCACTACTGTTATTGTTGTGCCCTTACATTATTATTTTTATGTAGGCTCTGATTATATTGTGACCCCTTAGACTCCTTTATATAGAAAGGAGGTCTTGTAATTTTTATCATCGAAGAATTGTTCATTTATGTAATGTAAGGAGGTCTCCCCCTCAAAGAGGATACTTTTTAAGTCGTGGATCCATTTATTTATGAGCTGGTTGGATAACACTTATACCAATTGATCCGAGATCATTAAAATGTCTTGCTTCATTAACAATGTTCTTGTGAATGAATTTAACTTAAACTAGCATTTAGCTTAAATCAAGCATGATGAACTTTAAAAGAAGCTACAAATTGAAAAGAATTGGAAATATTGAGAAGAGAAGAGAATAGGAACAAAATCCAATTTATAATGGAGTTCAACTAGTGTGGCCTATGTCTTTGGGTCTTGTCTCGAAGGGAGTGGCCTCTTTTATTAATCATATTCTAAGCTTCAATTTTCTTTGTTACATCAACAAAAATCCTTCAATCTACTACAAGAAGCCTACAAATTGCAACTAGGGTAGTGGTGTTCATAAACCACTTTCCTCCCTTCTTGATACCAAAACTAGGCTCAAAAACACCCTCTCTACAAATTAAACTCAAATATAAAAGCATTAAAAAACCTACATTATACATGAGCTCTTTTCCACTAGGAAGTGCTATTGAAAAATCACTAAGAAATCCTCCTTCGGTTGCTACAATTCTGAGCTCCAAAACCCAATTGGTTTACAAAATACAAGCTTAAACTTGCCTCAAAAGGCCCGTGACTCTGCCATAATTTGAATATTACTTTGCTCTAGCACAATGACATATATTTAATTATTTAAAAACATTAGAGGCTCGAAAAAACCAGGGTCGAACAAACACGATGTCAACCCTATCCCCACATTAATTGCTAGTAACCATAACAAAGAGTGTCGTGGTTCGATGGTTTAAAATACTATGGTTTAGCCGTATCCTATGGGAATCCCCTGCATATTATATCATTGGAAAATATATCATGTTGTCAACCCATAATAACATTTCGTCCCACACATTATACAACACATGGCATTTTTGGTTGCAATATGTTGGTTTGTTGTTATAATAATATTTAAATGTATTGATACATTATACAACACATTACATTTTTGGTTGCAATATGTTGGTTTGTTTTTGTAACAATATTTAAATGTATTGATACCTAGTGGAACATTATTGGGTTTGTTATAATATCATGGTCCAATACAGTGTGTACATTGTAATATGTATTAGTGGGGTCATGAGGTCAAATCTACAACGTCCTTTTCTTCTCCTAGTTTAGTTAAAAAAATCCCTTAATATACGAATTGTGACCACCATACATTACTGCTCCATGTGGCCTATTGGTTAGGGCATTGAAACGTTACTTCGAAGGTTGTGGGGTAGAACCCCATAGCCTCTAGTGCAGACTGCTCAATTTTTTTTACCATAATGAGCCTCAAACATTCTTGGCCGTTTTAAGGTGCCACCTATCAACCTCCTATTGGGTCACATGGTATGCTTTAGTTGGTCATATTATCCACCATAATTTTCCAAAATTTTCCACGTGTTGCTAGCATGCCTGCCACATCACTACCAACTCAGCACCATGTTTCAACTTTTCAACCTTCCAAGTCATTACATGGATTTTTGCACATCAACACTTGCCATGTCATTCCATGGATTCATACCACATCAACACCTACCACATCATTGTATGAACTTTCCATGTCAGTGTCTATATAGTGCCATGTGGTAGCCCTTCAAACTCCCTTTTTGCAGTTTGGCATGGACCTCAAACTGCCATAACTTTTGCATACATGATTTGTTCAACATGATTCAAGTTGCATTGGAATCTTCTCATAGAGATCTTTGACATGACACTATTTGCATAAGGTTTTGAGAACTTTGATGTTTAGGCCTTCTTGGATCCTCCCAGATTTGGAATTCATCTAGAATAATACGATTAGATTCAACTCCTTTTGATCCATCCTCCTACTTCTAGTTATCTACATCCTTTATACTCTGACTGAATGATCATTCAATTACAAAACCCCCCTTGCATATAGCCTCAAATTTACTAGGATTGGATTGAGTTGCTTTTGAGCCATCCTCCTACTTCTATTTATCTGTGTCCTCTATAATCTAAGTGACTAATAATTCAATTCAAAAACTCCCCTTGAACATGCCTCAAATTTACATTCAAATATTCTAATTGTTTAAAGGATGCCTTGCTATTCTTCCTTTTTATTTCCCAAGGCTTGAGCAATTAAGGTTTTGACCATCTAGTATGTTTTAGTTATCCAGAAGAACTTGGCTTCATGAGTATGGGTGTGAACCAAGTTTGTTAACCAATGCTTAATTTCCTCTAGGAAATTGGAATTAAGTTTAAATATATATCATTTGGCTCTAACACCTCACTCTGGATCCATTTCCTCTTTTGCAATGACAACACATTTCCCTTGAAAACATTGCTTTTCCTGTAAGGATTGTCATGGACCTTTGGAGGAATGATTCGGGTTTCTAGAGGTGGAGGCACTATAGGAACTAACGCTAAATTTCCACTTCTTTCTACCCCCTACCCTTCTAACATTACGAACCATCCTACCTTCACAAACACTTTAACGAAGATTTAGATGTTAACTTAATACTAATGATAGAAAAGAGGAATAAACAATAGATAAGGAGTTAATGGAAGTTGGTATCCTCCCTTGGCTTCCTCATAGAACCAAATATGTTCCTTACTTGGTTGTCCATAATATTAAGTAATCCTCCCATTACATGCCAAACCAGGACCAAAAAAAAAAAAAACCTAAAATAAACTAAAGAGAGAGCAATAAGATGCATGGGACCAAAACAATAAAGCTTCTTTTAGTTAAATAGAGCCTTTTTCTTCACCCCATTTGGCGAAATACTGAGATTTCCACAAACTTCAAGTCAATTTGCAACCAAAGGGATCCACATTGGAAAAAATAAACACATTCTACTCAACATCTGTAGTTTCCACCATGACCAAACATTATGATAAGTCAAAAACATTTTACTCCACTACCTTAATATTCACATGAAAAACTAAATGATGGTAGTCTAGAACCTATATTGACCCATGAAGCTCCAATTTAAGACATTATTTTAAACATTGCTAAGGAGGAGTTCATACTCCTCCCTATTACTTTCCCTTGCATCACACCAAGTAATTGTAACCTCACCCAATCTTAAGTCTAATGAGGCTATCATGCAAAGAAAAGTGGAAATATAACATCACATTTGAAGGGTCACCACACCACTGGTTAACACCACATCTAGCTGTTGATTATCTTCCTCATTCAAACTATTGGATTCCTATTTTATCTACTAATGTGTGTCCTTTGACCCCTGCCATACCCTTGATACATTGGTTTGAGATAATCCTTCATTTTCTAATTGATCTACCAAATCATTACCCTTTCATCTAACATGGGAAGGGTTAATAACCACTAGTATTCAATTAACTATCTTTTCCACAAGCCCAAGCACTAAGGATGCCCTATATTTTTTGGAGATTTTGCTTGGGTTAACTCCATTTATGATATTATAGCTAAAATGAGAAATTGAGAGTCCCTTTCCATAATCAAGTTAGTTATTCCATGTCCTTTTCTTGTTGAAACCTCTTTGTCATACTAACTAGTTCTACCCCATTGCTAGCATTATTTCCTAGTCTTACTTAAGAGATTATAATGGAACATCCCTACTCCCAAAGTTCCCAAGTTACCCTTTGAGGCACCAATAAAGTTTAATTTATAGTAATTCTTTGGAGGAGGATCCCATTTCTCCTTTGAGAGTGATTTGGGAAGTATTTCATTAGGAGCAGGTAGCTTATTACATCTATCTAGCTTCTAATTATGAAATATAATTGATTGCATCCTTGAGTTATTATGGTCCTCTCCTTTCATGTTTTTTTTCTAATAGATTCTCAAACATTGGTCTAAATTAAATTCTAGATAATATCCATATTTTGTTATTTATTTTTTAATGTCCTTCTATAATTTTCTCTCCATAAGTTCCATAATAGGAATCTTGGAAAAGAGTTCCACACCCTACCACAACATGGAATTTTTATAGAGGTTTAGTATCATGCACTCTATCATTTCAATTATGTCACCATGGACTCCATCAAATTTCTTAAAGAGGATTTCACTTCTGTCCTATACGATTGAGGTTATTTTTTACATTCTGTTAGGCCCCTATACTACTAGTGTAACCCCTTATTGTTATTAGTACAACCCACTTATTATATTGATGTACCCATGTAGTGCCCATATTGTTACTATTGTGCCCCATAGAAGCCCACTATTGTTATTATTGTGCCCTTACATTATTATTGTTATGTAGGCTCTGATTATGTTTTGACCCCTTAGACTCCTATATATAGAAAGGAGGTCTTTTCATTTGTATCATCCAAGAATTGTTCATTTATGTAATGTAAAGGAGGTTTCCCCCTTGAAGAGGCTGAATTCTAAGGCATTGATCTATCCTTTCTATCTTT
>APFE030916385.1:25642-49390 GCA_000404065.3 Pinus taeda
TTGTCACTTGGTCAACTTTCACGGAAGAAATGATAGCACATTATGAGGATACAAAGAGTAACACTTTCTTTAGCCAATTGATAAATCTCAAACAAAAGGATAACATTGAACATGCGTTTTGTCTTTGGGTACCTGATTCATTAGAGAAAGGATTCACGTTGGCAAGAAAAATTGAAAGTGAAATTATGGAAAGAAGGAATCCCACCACTCACGACTATAATTATGGAAGCATTTTTTCTCCTAGCCTTCCAGAACCTACAAGGTTTACAACGAAACAATTGGAAGAAAAAAGAGAAAAAGGGCTTTGTTACAATTGTGATAGAAAATTCACTAAAGGTCATAAGTGTGATGAGAAGAAATTATTTTACATAGATTATGAAGAGGAGAAAGGAAATGATCAAGAAACATCTAAAGAAGAGGATAAACACCAGGAACTAACCCTAAAGAAAGAAGAAATGAATTTAACCATCTCTTGTAAAGCATTTGCAACAATTACCACTTCTCAAAGTCTCAAGATAAAAGGACATATCAAGAAGAAAAAGGTTCAATAAGTGAAAGATCACATCGAGAAAGAAGAAATGAATCTGGCCATATCTTCTAATCCATTGTCCAGAATTACCACTCCTCAAACTATCAAGATAGAAGGACATATCAAGAAGAAAAATGTTCAAGAGGTTAAAGATCACATCGAGCATCAAATGAATCTGACCATATCTTGTAAAGGATTGGAAGAAATTACCACTCCTCAAACTCTAGAGATAGAAGGACATATCAAGAAGAAAAAGGTTCAAGCAGTGAAAGATTACATCGAGCATCAACAACAAGTTCTCCAACTTTTAAAGGATAATGCCACTTCGGTGCAAAATCAAACGAAACGACAGGTAGATCAACATCACAGTGAAAAATGTTTTGATGTAGGTGATTGGGTATTTTTACTGCTACATCTCAAGCAAGCTATTTATGAGAAGGAAATGTTGGCAATACTACATGCACTTAAAAAATGGCGACCTTACCGAATGGGAAGGCTCTTCAAGGATGAGGATGTGGAAGCATTGTTTTGTGCTATTTCTATTATCCAACTAGATTGGATAAACGTAGCAATGGATGAATGGAATAAGGACGAAGAAGTATGGCCACTTATTCAAAAGTTGCAAAAGATCCCAATTCAAACAATATTTCCAGAAATTGAAGAGGAAGGAAAAACCATATTGGAACCTGGAGCAGTCACAGAAACAAAGAACCCGACACTACAAAAATCGATCAAATTTCAGATATCTCATCAAGTGGAAGAATTTACCCACTGAAGATTCCACATGGGAGCAATAATTTAATACAGAAGCATCAAAACTACCAACGGTGAGGAAAACACTTTTGAAGGAAGAGGCATGTTAGGCCCCGATACTACTAGGGAACCCTTATTGTTTATTAGTACAACCCACTTATTATATTGATTTCACCCATGTAGTGCCATATTGTTACTATTGTGCCCCATAGAAGCCCACTATTGTTATTATTGTGCCCTTACATTATTATTGTTATGTAGGCTCTGATTATGTTATGACCCCTTAGACTCCTATATATAGAGAGGAGGTATTTTCATTTGTATCATCCAAGAATTGTTCATTCATGTAATGTAAAGGAGGTTTCCCCCTCGAAGAGGCTGAATTCTAAGGCGTTCATATATCTTTTTTATCTTTTCTTGAGCTGGTTTCATAACACATTCATTAAATGAGTGACTTGCTAATTCCCCTTCTTTCATGCACATCAAGCATATTGAAGGAACTTCATCAGATTTTGTGATAAGAAAATCCACGCTACCTTTTTCTTGCTAGCTACTAACCATAAAAAGGATGGTTTTTTTCGCTAGAGATTAAAATTTCAAACCTTATCCCAAATTCCACTTGTCTTTGGTGTCTAACCTAGATGTTATCTCATAGACTTGTTTGACCATAAAATTTCCATCTCCCTACTAAACACACCTCAAGATATCCTATCTAGTTCTATATTTTATTTGTCTTGAATAGACTTGAGCCTCCTTTTCCTTATTAGCATTTATCTGCCATGGTATTGGCATGTCTCACACTATTTCTACACTCTTTTTAAGGAATGGTCCACATTAGAATTCTCTTCCCAATAGTGATAGACATTTGTCCATCCTTTTTGAATAAAGATATTTTTATTATTATCTATTGAAACATATCCTTTCTACAGAGGATGGGTTCTGCTCGCATCCATCATCACAAAAGAGAGCATAATGAGCATTTAAAACTTACCATATATTTTGTTTTTGAACTAGAAATTTATTGCTCTAAGCATTATTCCAAATTAATGATCCAAGGCACTCACTTTCCATGTAAATTATTTATTGGGATGGGGTGTTAGTTGCATAGTTGACATTCCAAACCATTTCTCAAAGTTCATCTTGTGCCTTTGTCCATCTCCACTAAGTTTTAGTTGCCAATATTCTCCCCATAATTACATTATTTTTAATGCCAAGCCCTGGATTGAGTTTAGGTACACATACCTTGTCCCAAGCCACTAGTTCCCTTTTCCTCTCTTTAGTGGCTTCTCCCTAGAGGAAGGCCTATCAAAAGTTACAAATCTGTTTTATTATGTTTAGAAGGACAATCAACACAAAAATAAATGAATAAATAAAATATATAGAGGCATAGAGTAAATAAAAGAAATGATTGCCCAAGAAACTCTCCAGTCCAGTATGGAAGAGATGTTGTAATGTCCTATCCTGTCTTGTTAAACATTTTGATTCAATCAAATTACATAAAAATAAAAATGAAATAAAATAAAAAATATAATTGATAATTTTAATTAATAATTAAACCATCCTAGATCCATCTTAACTCTGTATCTACTAAGCACCAAGAGGGATCAAATCTCTTGAGGTGCAAACCTATTTTAGAGTGAAAAGATATTTGATCCCTCTCGACCCTTGGTAGATCTGAAGTTAAGATGGATCTAGGCCTGTTAATAGTAGAGTGAAGCATAAATTTAAATAGCAATGTTCAAAGAAAGAGAAATATTATACACCTAGGATATATTAAAATTAGGGTTATAATATAGTAGCCACTAGTGTAGCTTCTGAGGAAAAAAACTACCAGTGTGACCATATAAATTAAATGGTTGGTAAATATCAATAGACATCAAAATATTTAGCTCATTATACTTCTCACATTGCTCAAATATAAAATAAAAAAAATAAAAATAAATAAATAAAAGGTTCATAAAATTTAACTAAATTATAAGTTTATTTTAAATTATTATTATTATTTGCAAGTTGGGAATCTTTTATTATTACAAAAAGTTACATTGTTGTCTACAACTTTTCAAAATTCTACTGGTCTCACTCTTACTAGATTTGTTGGTTAGTAGTTGATTAACTAAATTTTTTATAATAGACAAAAAGGACTATGATATCCAAACAAACAAAAATGTCCAAGAAGCTAGAAAACCATCAAAATAAGAACACAACCATTAACTATCTAGAAGTTGGAAGAAGTTACCAAAGTGGAGCCCTCCTATTTGGAACCAGGAGGTATTGACATAGGGAACTCACATTGTATGTGCTTCTCCATATGGGCCAGAAGAGTGTCCAAATGAGCTAGGTTTTCTTGCATCCTCCATTCGTTTTTGTTGTTGCGACTACAACCACCCTCCAAAATTATGCTTATGCTTCGATTTTGGAGCCTCCCTTCTTATCTAGAGGAGAAAATCCTACACGATCTAGGTATTCATGCTTCAACCGAGACTTATATTTTCATTTTTTTCTTGTGTTTTATCACTTAGTTGTTTCTTCTAAGTCACAAGTTGATCTCACAACTTGGTCTCATAGCAGTTCTAGGCCTGCCTCCATAAACTACACAATCCTTGAGGGAAAACAACCTTGATGATGGGAATTGCGCAGTCCTAACTGGAAGTCAATCTTGAGATCAGAAACTGCACAATCATGGAAGGAATCCCAACACTGATCCCAGAAACTGTGCAGTGTATTGAGACAGAAAGTTGCGCAGTTCCCCATAATTGCACAATATTTCCCGGTAGTGTGCATGGCAAGTTTCCCCAGAAAAAGAAAAAAGAAAAAGAAAAAGAAAATCCCTAAAAAACAGGGATCTATTTTTAGTATCTTGAAGGAGGAACTTGCGCTAGTTTTAGAAACTTCCGCCAAGTGCCACTTTTCCCTTGATTTTAGACATACATGTCATAAACCCTAATTCGTCCAAATCTATTTAATCGATGATTCTAGAGCTCGTTTTCACATTTGATCTTGGAGATCTAGTGTTCCCGAGGAGATCAAGGAACCTTCAGTGTGATTGTCATCATTTTTTCGGGTGAGTTTCACTTTTGTCGTCTTTTGCTGCTTTTTTGTCGCTTTTTGTCGCTTTTTGTCGTTTTTTGTCGTTTGTGTTGCATGAGTATTGTTTCACTTATTTATCTTCATGGTGGATGTCATTTAATTTTTTTTTAACATGTAGAAGTGTTGTTTTAAGTTTTAGATTTCCTTTCCCAAGTGTCACATTAGTTTTCCTATTTTTGCACCCACGGTCGCCATTGCAGCGAATCTCCTCACATACTTGATTTTTCTTCCGTCTGATTAATTGTTGCACTTGATTCACATGGATTTACTCACACTTAGTCAGATATGCACTCAAGCTCACACTATTTCTCAGATCTACTTCTTTTCCACACTTCCCTTGGCCGATTTTTACTTTGCCCAGTTAGCACTACACAATCCTAAGGCTCAAGCCACAAGCTTGGCCTTTGGAATTGCATAGTGTGCAATCCAAGATGGCTCCAACTACACACTATGCATTTCTAGGAGCCATCATATCATCTTGGCCATTGGGACTGCGCAATGCATAGTCTCTCCTAGACCTATTCCCAGGCTGAATTATACATTGTGCAGTTTCAAGCCACAAGCTTCAACCTTAGCTGCTCAGAATGCACAGTGCGTAGCTCCCATAGGAATCCAATCCCTCTTGCCAATGAAAATTACATAATCCTCCCCATAGATGCTCAGTTTGCTGCTTGAACTTGTCTTGTAAGTAGATTTTCTGAAGATTGATATTTGCTTGCCATGAGTGCATTTTCTATCTCACTGGTACATCAATTGTTGAGCACCTCTCTAGCAGTCACTGATATCATGGAACCTAAGAGATCTACTTCAAAAGAGACCACTGAAACAAGTATTGGGGAAGCAGTTGAGAAAATATCAGTAGACTTTCCAGTCTATATAAATACTCAATTGTGTATAGAAAAGGGATCATTATTGACATGACAACAGGTCAAAGATGCTTTTGCAAAGGACTTTGAGGCAGAATTAGAGGACCGTCATGTGTATCTCAACATTTGGCAGTTAGGGCTATACAAGGTTGCATGCAGGTATCCTACCTTCTCGTGTGTAAATGTCATCGTCTGGATTGTCTCACGCATTGATGAGAAGACAATGACATTGAGCAGTGCTAGCAGACAAAAGCTTGCCACCTTATGGGAAGAAGACTGTCAACATATGTATCACTTGACCGAGCCAACACAACGCATGGACTCACTTTTCTATGCCACCCACAGTTATGTGAACACAAGAGACATTGTCAAAGGTTTGGTGAAAGAGTCATCAAAGTTTTGACAGACAACCACCCATGTGTATAAGTAAAGGCCCCTCAGGAAGGCCTATTAAATCTTGGTTATCTTCGCTTGCAGGATCCATGGTTAGGAGAGAAAAAAAACCTTTCCTAGAGGGTGGGCAGTCTTATTGGATCAGGTGGTGAAGGAGGGGAAGCCATTCAACTGGTCATATCTTTTTCCTCGACAGTTGAAGGCCCATGTAGCACAGGCTCATAATCCTCTTGAGGGTGAGCAAGAAAAGTTCTATATGTCAGCATACTTACTGGATGCAATTTGTGCAAAATAATAGTTCCCTAGCATGAAATAGATCTGGACACCACAAGAACTTGCCATGCACATCTATTGCAAGTTTCTTTCGCAATGCAGTTATCGAGGAGTAATGGCATAACTAACTGACCACTTCATCATCTAGTTGTACAAGCTCATATTTGAAGAAGATCCACCTTGCACGTCACGAGAAGAAATGGAGGCAATAACAAACATCGCGGATTGGTATGTCTCACCAGGTGGCACCTTCATTAGAGTGTTTGGTGGAGACAACCCTCTGTGTGTTTTACCAAGGTATGCCACTAGAAAACTTGTCATGCAAGAAGTGGCGTATCATCTTGTCACAGGGTTGTTAGTAGTGTTGCACAATAAGAAGAAAGCACCATGGCCACTCTTCCTTTGCAGATTGGATTATATGAGATAAAAAAATTGAAAGTCACAGATGCCGAGGGAAAGGAGATAGTGAGATTTGAATTCGGTACTTGGGAATTTAATCCTTATGATCCCCATTGTTTCATAAACTTTCGTGGATATTCCAATGGATAGTTCTTTACAATAGATCTAATAATATTATATTAAAATTCTAAAAAAATTATACACTATTACAGTTTAATAAACTTTAAGATCTGTGGATTTAACTGTAATTAGTGCATGCATGCATATGGAAATTATGCAGAAAAGTAGAGAGCAATAAAATAAGCACACACACACACACAAGACACGAGATATGCTCTTTGGGAAACCCTTTTGAGGAGAAAACCTAGCTAGAAGGTGAGGCTGCTTCTCTCTCTTTCTTTGTCTGGAAATGTGGCTACAGGTATAAAGAAGTAATGCATGTGGCCTATGGGCTGCTATAGTGCACATATCCTTTCTTTGTGCTCTACCTCCTATCTCTGTTTGCTATCTTTTCCAACTATGGAACAAAATTCTCTCGAGAGAATGGAATGCCCCTTGCTCCTAGTGGCCTGGTTATAACACAGTCCGACAACCTACTAATGGTTAATTTTTTCTACATCAACTTTTAACTAGAGTTATACTATAGACGCTTCTTGAGTATTTTACATCATAAACACGTGGCTAGCACCTTTTACATAAATAATGAGGGTTGACGTGACATCCTCCCGAACTATAGGTGTGAAAATAGGAAGGTTGACTTATGAGTGGCATAAATTTTGCATACTGACTCTGGTTGATGCACTTCCTGTGTTGTTGGAAAGGTCTCTATGTGTATAATAACATGAAAAGGTGTTGCACTAAAGTGACACATTTTTACCCTTAAAAAACATCGTTTGATGCCTCAAAACACTCCCAGAAGGTTTCAGACCTCGTTTCGCCAAACTGGGTCCTGCCGGTAAAAACAGTCCCGTGAAATGATTCCTCCATTTTTTCCACTCCAAACGCATCAAGATGGATGAAAAACAAGATAATTATCCAACTAGGGTCACCTGTGGTATTTTTAAGGACCATTGTGCAAGCGTTTACATTTTGTGGATTGGCAGGGCATTCCATTGGCCAGAAGAGGATCCATGGAGGTACTGCTACAATGCCTCCAGACTCCATGAGGAAATCAGTTTAGAAGGGAATTCAGAGGATATCCATAGAGGGTAGCAACTCTGGAAGTAACAATAGCAGAAGGAAAAAATCCCGTGTAGGACAAGGGAAAAAGGAAGATTACTGATAGTCTAGAGGGAGAACAAAGCTGGAAGATGAAGGTAGATCCTATTCTCATGAAAGCAACTTTGGCAGCAGAAGCAAAGAGGAAGTAGATGTTACAAAGAGAATGGCAGAGGAAGAGAGAAAAGTAGAAGTTGCAGGAAGCATAACTGAACCTACAGGAGACAACACATAAGTTGAAGGAAGAACATGAGTTGAGGAGGAGAGCACAAGAAGAAAAGTAGAAGCAGGAACAAGAACAAAGTCAAGGCGCAATGACAAAGGAAACAACACTGATACGAGTTGAATAGTAGGAGAAGAACCAACCAACAACTGAGGAGGAAGGTGAAAAAATGCAGGTTCGGGAACTTGGTCAATAGATTGAGCAATTGATTGAAGTAACAGACATGGAGATGGAACAAGAGCTAAAAAATGAAGATGTTGATCTGATGCCGAGTGCACCACATGTCATCCCTCAGCCTCCACCACCTCTAGTAACAGTGTCAACCCTGAGCGAGGAAGCGGGCATTGTTCCCCTGGATGATGATCCAGTAATGGATATGTATAATTTATCTTTTGATAATTTTCAAAGGAGGATTGTACAAGCACGAAGAAAGAACTTTCTAGATGATCATACACCACGTGCATTCGTTAGAGAAAGGGTGATAGTGTCAGACATCACGAAGCATCCAAATGCCATTTCCGAAGCCAACTTGGCCTATGTAGGAGTGACAAGATCAAACATTTAGTATTTAACAACCGCGAACGAGAAATTGGAACAAAACTTGCAGGCTACCAAGTAAGAGGCAAAACAACTCTGCGTAACAGCACAAAATGAAGTTTTTGCATAGGTTTACTTGGAGGAGATGAGAGAAGTGATACTTTATGAAGTATCAACACTTGGAGAAACCCTGCGAAAGCTCTATGAGGGGTTTATCACCGTACATAATGTAGTTTCCCATTTTCATGGCTTACAGCAGCAGAGCAAAGAGTTTGTTAAAAATCTCAAGAACATACAAAATGCCATTAGCTATGTGCAAGAGTGGACAATGTGATATAGAGGGGCACTACTTGAATTATTGAAGAAAAAGAATCCACATGAAGAGTTGGAGAAAGTGAAAGTTTGAATGTTGATTCAAAACAAAAAACAACTTGCCTCATTCATTGGTAGCATTCGTGCCTCATATGTATGGTTGTTCAATAGTCTGGATGTATTGGTGAGAACACACCAGATTCCATTACTTGGTTCAATCATTGAAGCCAAACCCAAGAACTAAGTCCGACAAGAGATTGAAGAATACTTGGAGCAGCTAAGACAAAATGCCACCAGGGAGGACTTGGAGCTGAACAAAGAAAACATGCATAATTACATCGGTGGTCCAGTCCAAATCAGAACAATGGTTCTCGTGCTTCATAACGAACTTGAAATAGGTTCCAATACATTGTACCCGTATGCCAAGGTGGTCAGAGTTTGCTTCCAGCTAGACACCACCATGCAGTTTGGAGACATCATCAAACAATATCAAGCTTGCAACCGATATGTGACCAAGAAGTAGCAAGTGGAGGTTGCTACGCTAGACTTCTCCCAAACCCAAGCATCATAGTGCTGTGTCTTATTAGGCAGTTAAGTTGTCTCTACCCTATTTTGTCTTATATGGGTACAAGTGTAAAATGAAATATTATTTGTAATTATGTTGTAAGTGAAATTCCAAGTTCCAATATTGGAATATGAAGAGTCATCATGTAATGTAATGTGTCATTTTGTAAAGAAGTTGAAGAGTTATGAGGGTAGTCCAAAGGTCACAATGGGGAGTTGAAGAGTCACCCCCTCTTGCTATAAATAGAACCTCATAACTCATGTAAGGGGATTTTGGGAGCCACAATTTTGACTAGGCTTAGGCTTAGAAGGAGTTTGGGAGTATTGTGAAGAGCCTTGGCTTCTTCATAGCACAGAGCAAGTATACTTCTTTGGAGGAGCAGGTGTTCTTGACTTTAATATTCCATTATTGGGGATAGTGGTTGTCAATGGTGTATGTATGAATGGAAATTTCACTTATAATAATAAAATCAGAGTCAACGCGCTTTCATGCATTTGTTGTGAATATTGTAGGACTAAGGCTTGTTGTATTTTCAATGTATGTTATTTAACTTACACTTATGCTTATGAACTATTTCATTTTCATCTGTAAGAATCATGTTGAATGCATGTTGTTTTATTAATTCATCACTTTAACTTGTGGACTATTTCGCATCTTATCTTGTGATGTCATTCTGCTCATGTGTTCCTTTCAAGATGCGTACTATTACAGGCTTCTAAGGGTTGCACTTCCTTTTCCCTTCACGTGTTGGAACCTTCATACATCACACTTGACTATCCACAGGGTCACACAATTGGTCTCACCCAAAGTTATCATACTTCACTCTGCACGTTTTTGCAGTCAAGGCATAACATTACCACCCATTGTTGGGACTCCTACTCCAAACAGCGCGAGGTCTAGTTGGGACTTAGTATCGGGGAGATCCCCTGAATGTTGGTGGGTCCAACACCGTCAACAATTTCTTTGCAAGTTATTGAGAAATGAAATGTTTATATTTTGATTAGCATGTTTTTCCTTGAGAAATTTCCCTAATAAGGTATTCAATTACTAGTGTAAGGTAACCGAGGGAATGTATTGAGTTATCCTCCCCCTGGTGTAACCCGGATATAGGAGGAAACCTGAAACTTCAACAATGAGTTTAAGATTTGAGAAATATTGTCTTTCTCTACATAAATTTTTTTCCAACAAACAAATATCAAATTGGGTACAAGGAGGGGTTGTAGTGTGGTAGGTAGGGACCTCTTCCTAGGCTTGATTCTTAGCACAGGACCAATTGAACTGGTTATGGCTAGACTATCTATTCCCTCTAACACTATAGCAATATTGGCCTGATCAAGAGCTCAAAATTTGCCAAAAAAATAAAAGTGTCATAATCTTGATAAGATTAGCTTCAGATCAAAGAGATTGTCATTATGAATCCAATGGTGTGAATGACGCTCAAATCTGAGCTCGTATGCAGAAGTTAGAGAAAGTTAAAGTTCAACGTTGACTGGATGACATGAAAAAGGTCCCAGCAAATCAGGAGGCGGCAAGTGGTAGGTTTCCATTGGCCCTCGCAAATCACATATCGGAGATGGAAAAGTAGTAAAGAATCGGCCCCCGACATAGAGCAGATTGCAATATGATACGATCACAATCGCATATCACATAATGATTAGAATAGGCCCCCGACGAAGCCCAGTTGTGATGTGATTTATCGCATATCGCAATCGCAGAAAATGATTGCGATTTACGATATGATTCCAGCAGTGATCGTCGATAGTGGAATGCGATGAGTTCCAATTGTGATAAGTCCTAGACACGATATGTTTTCATAGTTGTAATAACTCGTCAGGTCCGCTAGATCGACGATCATAATTTCTAAAGGAGTGTTGACATTTGTCTCTCCACCGATAGCCAATTACGATGCGATATTTGACAAGGTTGTGGAACCGTAGCCTTAACCGCTGGACCACCACTCCCATGTGACCGCGAGATAGGCGAGAATGATGGCAAAACCATTGATTTCGGCAAAACTACCAGTTTTAACTGCAAATATTGAATTTAACTGGCAATAAGCTAGATTTGGAGGAGAAAATTGTGGAGAGACTCGTAGAAGTCATAACTAAGGCAATTTTCGACCCAATGAGTTGAAAAAAGAGGCTAGATTTCTATTTTTGGGCATTCTGAACTCATTGGAATAGGTTTCAAGAGAAAAGGAGCACTTCTAGATAAGATTTTTGCAAAGTGAAGCCTATGGGTTCTCTGGTCAACTAGAGTGTTGATTCAGTTTATGTAGGAGTTTGAAGATGGAGATGAGCTTGTAGGGGTCTTCCAACCTCCATGTTCTTTCTGCAACAACCATTACAACAGTGTTGTAGCTTTATTTCTTATTTTCTCTATATGTGTATGGAGAAAGAGAATTGTTTAAGTACTTCAAGTGGATTGTAGTATTGTTTATGTTCTTGGAAGTTGGAGTGTGGGGTCTTGGTGTAAGATGCCTATGTTTGCTAAAGATTTACATGTTTAATTGTAGGTTAACATGTGTATGGAGTGAGAAATTTTGTAGGAAGTTTTTCCTTTGAAGGAGAAACTAGCCATTCCATTTCAACAACTTATGTACTCTTCTTTTCTTGATATTGAGCATAATGATAAGGGGTCATGTCTTTAGAGATGATCCAAGGAGATGTAGCCCAAGAGGGGTGAAATCCTTTATCAATGGCTGGTGTATTACTATTTGATGCATGCTTCCATTTAGTGTTTTGGTTTCATGTTTTAAGTTTTCTTCATGAAATTAACTTAAGTAAAAACACATAAAATTCATGCTTTTACTTGCTATTTTGGAGTCAAACCTCAAGCACATTTTTATATTCTAATGAGGGGAATTAGCACAACATTACTAATCTGTCCCAATTCAGATCAAGTTGGTATCAGAGCTATGGTTTTCTTTGTGCAAGGAGGAATTGACTGTTGTTTGCAAGTGAATGTGTTTTGAAGCTCATTGAGGAGAAGGTTTTGGAAAGGAGAGCATGATTATTACAATCTCTACAACCAAGTTCTACCTCAAATTGCAGTAGAAGCTTCAAGAAAAGCATATCCCAAGGAGGAGAGTCTGAAAGAATGTTAGATGATGTGAAGGCTTTTATAAAGTCTTTCTTAAACATGGCAAAAATGGTGAAAGTCCTTAATGAAGAGAGGAATACCAAATTTCAAGGTGAAATCTCTAGACCTCCAAGAGGACAATGTTCTCCAAGGGAAGAAGGTAACAAGAATGGTGATAAACCACCATCTTCTCCACAATCTTCAGGTTTTTCTAAAACTATTAGGCAAGATGCTAGTGTACAAATTCCCTCTGAGAAGGTAGATGGAAAAATTTGTACCTTTTGTCCACACGATGTGGAAGATGAGGTTATATCAGCACCCAAACCCAAGGAGCTGAAAGAAGAGAGCCAAAGATTCCAAGAGGACACATCTTGAATAAAAAGGGAAATTGAAAACATCTTCTTGCATTAATCGAAAGATGAAGAAAATGGTAGGAATTTACATGCTTCTTCCTTATGTGAAAGTATTGACGTAAATTCATTTGCAGCCTTTGAAAAACATAGTAAAGGCATTGGATCCAAGCTCTCAACCAAGATGTGTTACAAGGGAGGAGGCCTTGACATAAATCAACAAGGCAATAAAAATCCAATTGTGGCCAAGGAGAGGCCTAAATACGAAGGCTTAGGCTACGTTGCAAAAGAAGAGTGGTCTTCTAGCGACAGTTCATGGATATCATATTCCTTTTTCCTTAAGAAAGGACACAAGGAGGCAAGATGTTTGGAGTTGCATCCAGAAATGGTTCCCGCTTGGTTCCTCAAACATAAGGAGGACTTACAGTGCAGAAAGTGACTCTCCAAAGAGAGATGTAAGCTAAAGAAGAAGGAAAGTCGAGTTCTTCTTGCCATGCAAGTTCCTCACACAGGAATTGTAAGCCAACGAACAACAAACAAAGGTATAACCGTTCTGTTAATTTGAATGTTGTTCATGGTGGAAAAAAACATGTAGATTTGAATAACATGTTGAGGAAAATGTTTCCATGCACCTTTTGCCTTTCATCTAACCATTGTGTAGATAAGTGCGATAAAAGGAAAGAAATCATCAGGAAGATGTTTATGTCTACTGGAATTGAGACCGAAAGGAGAAAATCTCATCTAAGGATAAAGGCAAGTGAGCCGAGAGGAGTTCAAAAGAAATTTTTTACTCACTGCAATATCATTGGGCATTGGGTCGAGAAGTGTTAGAAATTGTTTCCACAACTTCATCTTGGTAAGGGCAAGCAAATCATGCAAGCACCAGAAGAGGAAGTGACAAAAGAAAAAGTGGCGCAAGATGTGACCATCCCTAAAGAAGCTTCAGAAGAAGAGAAAGTTTAAATAGAGGGTTCATTTACCTGGTTGGGTAAGAAATGGGTGGACTATTTGTCCAACTGAAGTTTGTAAATTTCTATTTTTCACTAGTTGTATATCCCCATAATTGGGTAATTCGTAAAAGTGATGTTCATAAATAAATCACTTATATGCAATGTGTTTTCTTTAAGCAATTACAATGCTAGTTTGGCTTGTTGATAGTCAATTTGAATGCAAAATTTGGGAGTCAAGTTTATTTCATTTTGTAAAAAAAAAGAAAAGGCATTTTATAATTGTTGTATGAGTAGTTGCAACACATTTAGTATGTTCCAAATGTGTGTAGCACTCAATTTATACATGTACTCACTATGTGAAGCTTGTTTGGGTTCATTTGGAAGAGTATTTTAGGATCTTATCCTTGATAAGGATTTTGCAGATAAGCAATTTCAAGGTGCTCATCTTCTTGGAATTCTTCTTGGGAAGGATGTTGCTATGGATGGCCGTAGTGACATGGACATGTGTCGGCTTATTGCTTATGGCTCTAAAGAACAAAGGTGAAGGAAAAGGAAGGATGACCTATACGACACTTGCGGTGCAGACAAAGTACATAGCAGTTGCAGATTATTTAAATTTTGGAGACCAAAAGTTTTTCAATGGGGAAGAGTGATTAGGAGCTCAAATTTTGCCAAAAAGATGAAAGTGCCAGAATCCTGATAAGCTTAGCTTCACATCAAAGATCTCATCATTTTGAATCCAACGGTGCGAATGACACTCATATCCAAGCTTCTATGCAGAAGTTAGAGAAAGTCAAAGTTCAAGGTTGACTAGATGACATGGCAAAGGTCCCAGCGAATCAAGAGGCGCCAAGTGGCAAGTTTCCATTGGCCCCCACAAATTGCATATCAGAGGTGGACACGTACTAAATAATCATCCCTTGACATAGAGCAGGTTGTGATGCGATGCGATCATAATCACATATCGCATAATGATTAGAATCAGCCTACAACAAAGCCCGGTTGCGATGCGATTCATCGCATATTGCAATCGCAAAAAATGATTGTGATTTGCGATATGGTTCTGGCAGTGATCGCCAATAGAGAAATGTGATGAGTTCTGATTGCAATAAGTCCCAGAAGTGATATGTTTTCAGAGTTTTAATTTATAACTCGTCGGGTCCACTAGATCAACAATCGCAGTTTCTGAAGGAGTGTTGACGATTGTCTCTTCGCCGATAGCCGATTGCGATTACATTATCCGAAAGGGCTACAGAACCATAGCCTTAAATGCCTCACCACCTCTCCACATGTGACCACTCAGCCCTTAACCGTGAGATAGGCAGGAATGATGGCATAACTGTTGATTTCGGCGGAACTGCCAGTTTTAACTATGGATATTGAATTTCACTGGCAGTAAGCCAGATTTGGAGGAGAAAATTGTGGAGATACTGGTAGAAGTCATAACTAAGGAAATTTTCTACCAAATGAGTTGCAAAAAGAGGCTATATTTCCATTTTTGGGCATTCTGAACTCATTGGAATATGTTTCAGGAGCAAAGGAGCACTTATGGATAGGATTTTTGCAAAGTGAAGCCTATGGGTGCTCTGGTCAACCAGAGTGTTGATTCAATTTATGAAGGAGTTTAAAGATGGAGATGACCTTGCAGGGGTCTTCCAGCCTCCATGCGCTTTCCACAACAACCATTACAATAGTATTGTAGCTTTATTTCTTATTTTCTCTATATGTGTATGGAGAAAGAGAATTGTTTAAGTACTTCAAGTGGATTGTAGTATTGTTTATGTTCTTGGAAGTTGGAGTATGGGGTCTTGGTGTAAGATTCCTATGTTTGCTGAAGATTTACATGTTTAACTGTAGGTTAACATGTGTATGGAGTGAGAACGTTTGTAGGAAGTTATTTCTTTGAAGGAGAAACTAGCCATTCCATTTCAGCAGTTTATGTACTCTTCTTTTCTTGATATTGAGCATAATGAGAAGGGGTCATGCCTTTAGAGCCGATCCAAGGAGATGTAGCCTAGGAGGGGTGAACTCCTTTATCAACGGTTGGTGTATTATTTTTTGATGCATGCTTCCATTAAGTGTTTTGGTTTCATGTTTTAAGTTTTCTTCATGAAATTAACTTAAGTAAAAACACATAAAATTCATGCGTTTACTTGCTATTTTGGAGTCAAACCTCAAGCACATTTTTATATTATAATGAGGGGAATTAGAACAAAATTACTAATCTGTCCCAATTTAGATCAAGTTTCCCTTTGTATCAAAATAGTGGTGTAAGAAAAAATCCAACAAAGCACTATATCTGTGAATCCCACTATGCAAGATTTGTTGAGGCTGTTAGAAAGTGTCAACCCCCTGTTGAGAAATCTAGGGCAACTTGAATAGGTCTTATTATAAATTTATTTCTCTTAATTTGATAAGTTCTTGTGAGATTATATTACTTATTTTTTATATTATTATGTTCCTTCATCATCAAGATAAGTGCTAAACAAATGAAGATCACAAGCACAAGAAAAGAACACAAGATGTAGGCACTCAACCAGGGAAAAACCCATAAGGAGGGGAAAACCCAATGAAACTCTTCCTTTAGTAGATTCAAATCATGATGAGACAATCCAAGACGTTTGACCAAAATATTGACACCCTCCAATCCTTCAAGCAACCTCCCTTGTAGACAAATAAAATTGAAGCCAAAACTTCAAGTCAACAAAGATAAGTTCTTCTGCAATCCTCAGATTTCCGTTCCTCACTGTAGTCCTGAAATTTTCAGTTCTTTTTGAAATCTTGATTTTTTTTTTCGGTTCTCTCTGCAATTTTGAGATTTTTGGCTTCCATTTAGATAGTATTTTATTCCTCTTCATTGTACCTTCTTCTTTATTTAATTTATATTGCATCCTCCTCTCCACTGAAAAATTGTAGGTCAAATTACTTGTCTTTCTACCCTGTCAAACTAGGTCGAATTCTAGGGTTTATATAGTGGTTTTCCATTGTACTTTTAGGTTGACATGAATAGTAGGTAGGCCAACTTATAGAAGATGGATTTGGATCCAACTTGAAGGATGGAGGTATGTTTTATAATTTAACTCAAAAGCATATTTTTGTTCTTTGACATAATAAGCCTAAAAAAAGGTCCTTTACATAATGATTTTGATTTTGAATCAATACAAAAATCCTAGAGAACGCAATCGATGCTTTGACATAATGACCAATAACCTAAAAATGAAATCCATTCTTTAATAAGACAATACAAATTTATCTATTTTCTCTTTCTTTTGACAAATACAACTATGAAGATCGATAGTAGTTACATTCTTCAACACCCCCTTTAGGAATGGCTCTGTCTTCCTTTCCATTTGGCCTAAAGACAAATGCCACCTCCTTTACACCTTTGGGTTGGGGGGGGGGGGGGGGGGACGCGCATAAGTCGTGCCCAACCAACAGAGAAAAACTCATGCCATAAGAGGGAAGATACTAGTGCTGAAAACAAATAATACACTAGAAAATAGCTTGGACTAAACCCCAAGGGGACAAAGTGTCTATGAAAACACATTCTAGGCACACTAAAGACTTAATACAAGAGTAGTGTTGAGAACTTGGAAATGCCTCACAATTTACCAAAACAAAATTATTGAGCTAGAGAGACCAAACATAGAGAAATACCTTGAGATGTAGACTTGGGAGAGGATGGTTGACAAGTCGTGAATCTGCCTCAATGAAGGTCAACTACAAAAAGCTCCAATCTAGCCTTGGTGATATGAATTCATGGGCTGGCTTCTTTAGACTTGAAGCCTTGTGTGTCCTATGTGTGCTAACTACCTTCTCATGGCATGCTGGAATCAAGACTATCAAAATAAGAATAATGCATATGGTTGGAGGTTTAATCATTGGGAGACTCCTAGCGTTCCTCTCCCAAATAGAAAAACTAGTTGTAGAATGCCACTCCCTTACATAATTGTTCTCTCGAATATTGAGGGATAATCTTACAAGGTTGCCTAAAAGGTTCCCTTACAACCTACTACAGACCCACACACTCCATCGATGCATGTAGTATGGAGGAAAAATATACAAATAACTTAATAAGGGCCAAAACATTTAAGGATAATAATTCTACATTTATGGTGTATGGGTGGGGGGTACCACACTTCCTCCATCCTTAAATAATCACGGGAGTCGGTGGAGTGGAGGGTGCCCCCTCATCAATCATCCATACATATTAGGGTAAATTATAATTATTATTAATTATAAAATGAATTAATATATAAGTTAAATATACGTACAATTTTAAAAACATGTAACAATGTTCTTAACAATGGAGATTCACCCCACTTTACCATGGAAATTCTTAAGTTGTAAATAGCTTATCTTAGAATACCATGAGACAACACCATTGATTATCAATACCACATGCCCAATATGACATGCATTGATATGACAATTTCTTTAATTAATTAACTTAAGGTAAATTAATTAAAAGAGCATAACTAAATTGGAGATAAATCTTAACCATTGATCTGTGAATACTACTATGAATATTCTAGAATATTCCATGGATGTTAAATCTATACCATTCGCCTAATAATTATTTATAATTAAATTAAAATTATGTAAGACCTATTATGAAATTGAGATAAGTGTAATTATGTAATAAATGAAAATAACGTAATGTAATCATTAATATATAATGATGATAACTCATGTCCTTTTCCAAAAACATGACCTAATAAATGTATTTATTACAACGTAAGGCATTCCTATGGGAGAAACTCCCCTAATTTCCACTAAACACTCCTCTGCACCCTCAAATCCAATGTTAAACAATTGAAAGTTCTTCCACCGTTAGATCCTACTATTTTAACTGACAACTAAATCTTGGTTTGTGCAACTGTTCCTTGTTAATATTTATTATAACCCATGAACATATTGCAGGTACTTCTTAATATTGTTTTTCTGTTTTTTTTCCATGTTCATCCGAATGTCAGTTGGCGCTCAACCTGACTGATTCATGCAGACTGTGCAATCATTGAATTCCTACATTTGAATTTTTCTCGATCTAAGAAAGATGAGGGTGTTGAACAATTTTCTTTTGGTTATGTTTTTGTTTGGTAGTACACTCTTGGAATGCGGAGGCTCAACCTCATTTGGAGGGAAGGCATGATCTCATGATTTCGGCTGAGGTTACTGTGGATCTACCTCCTACTAGTTTCACTGATTTCCCTGTGTTGGTGGAGAAAGAGGAAAGGTTTCTGGTGGAGAAAGAGGAAAGTCTGCTGACCCCATGGTTGAAAATCATCATAACCATAATCGTTAGGTTGTCTAGTAAAATGCTAGATCAATAATCAAATATTCAAATGCATTATGTTTTCTGCTTCGCATGCAACATTAACAATGTGGACATTAAATAAAAATGGAAATGTTTTTATTTTGGTTGTGTTTTTTCTTGGTAGTACTCTCTTGGAATGCAGAGGCCCGACCTCGTCCGGAGGGCAGGTCTGATCTCATGATTTCGGTTGACATTATTGTCGATGTGCCTCCTACTTGTCTCACTACTTCCCTAGCTTCTGTTGGTGGAGAAAGAGGAAATATTGTTGACCTCATGGTTTCCATCACTATCATAACTCTCAATTGTTTTTTTTGCCCATTCTACTCAACCATCAACCAACCCTAAAGCCGTAACTGGGTAACAAATTAACAGAATAAAATAAAATAGCATGAACATAAGAAAAGTGTGCCATCATATTTTGTTTACCATTTTGTTAGATTCAATAATGGATCGAAGGAATGAAAGTGGAGTTTCACAACCAGAGTAAAGGATAAAAATCTTGGCTTGAAGTAACTATAAAAAATCCTAGTAACCGCAATGGTCATTGCAGTACACACCTATTCTGCCTCAAATGTAGTTTCACATTCCTTTACCAGAAGAATTATTCATAGAAACCTACGATAAAACAGCTCGTAGCATGGATTCATAGTGAGAAGGGTTTTTTGTGGGGAGGAGTTTTAGTTCATCTACTTTCTGGAAAGTGAGTCTCTCAAAGCATATCCCCTTACAACCCTTTGTCTCTCTCAGTACTGGAATCGAAGAGGTTGGACCTTGGTTTCCCAGTTTTGATTTTTTATTCTACTTTATTTATTTGTAGCGTTTGGAAAATAATTTATTTTTTTACTGTCTCCCAAACATGTGTTTGGAAAATAATTTATATTTTACTACCTCCAAAAGGTGAATGCACATTGTTCATTGTGAATGAAAATTGTTAATACTTTATGCCTTGTTTCATGTATTAAAAGAAATGAAATTTGTTATTTCCGAAAGATTCTTATTTCAACTTAAGGTGGATGAGGATCTGTTGAATTTGTTTTTTTAATTTTTTTAATTGAGGGCGTAGATTGATTCTCAAGGGAATATACTCATCATATGCTTAGTCTTAATTCTTATCAATGATTGTAGTGTATTAAAGAGTTTGTTAGGTTGCATTGATTTTTAATAAGTTAGATTCATGCCATGTGGCTCCTCGCCCACCAATTTCCTAGAGATTTGAGATTATTTCAATTCTAATAAGTTCCTCATTATTATTTATAACATTCATTTATATATAATAAAATTTTATTTAGCAAAATGGTCTATTAATTTTAATAAATTAAAAAAATTATATTCGTGCCAGACCCACCAATTTCCTAGGGATTTGGGATTATTCCAATTCTAATAAGTTCCTCCATGATAAGTTCCTCGTTATTATTTATAACATTAATTTATAATTCCTTTTTTTTTAGGTTAAAGTTGACCCATAACCTTTTTATACATGGTTAATAAGGTAAATGTGTGCATTAGTAAGGCATTCTTCGTGTTGCAATAGTTTTTTTGGTTATATTTATGAAGCCTATATCAACCACATTAATATTTTTAATGTGGTTGTTTTGGAAGTAATGCTTACATGCGTTGTTGTGAATTGTCATTGTGAGTCCCTAAGTGTCATTCTAGAAGTAGTTATTTCCCTATATGTATTAGTTGTCTATGAGTCATAGATCCACCTTCTTCAGATCTTATCATCTAGAAGTTGATGATCTAATTCTTATATATGTAATTGTGTTATGAGATCAATAATCAGAGTGTGTTATTTGTTGTGTATAATCTCTCTTAGCTCTCTTCTATTTTTCTAATATGGTATCAGAGCTTGTACTAGCTACTCGCTTGACTCCCTCAAGGGAGGGCTAGGAATATGTGAGGGATTTTGAGTGTTATTGTTTCTGTACATATTAGTATAGATGCGTGATAGTTTATTTTTAGTGTGTGAAATTATTTGTAATCTTGTTTGTGTAGATTTTCTTGTTTGTTTGCAGCTTCTTCAAGCATCGTCAAATTCTTTTGTTATCTTGCTATTTATAAAGTTTTGTTTATGCTTATTTTCCCGAAACTTGCAAAGGAGTTATATTCATGTCTGGATGGTTTTGTCAATGTTTTTTGCACTATCATATTATAAATCTACAAAATCATGCCCACAAACTATACAGGCTGCTGCACGAATCTGGATTTGAGATAAAGATCTGAGAACTAGGGCATAAGAGTTTCAAGTGACTAGTGATATATGCCAAAAGTGTTAAAATTGGTGGCAAATCTCAATTTTTCACTTCTGCAGGGAAGAGATCTCTGCATTAGATGTTTATGTTGCAATCTTCTTCCGACCTCAAATTTTTGAGTTTGCATTTTAAAAATATTGAGTCTGGTCAACTCAATATGTGAGTGTAATTTTGTTGGAATTGATCACTCTAACAAATGCTGCTTTGTGAAGATGAGAAAAATCCATGATAAAGATTGAACTAGTGAACAACTTTTGACTTGTGCTAAGGAGGTACATGGTGACTTATCTATGCATTGATGACAGCAGTTGATAGTTTGATGATGATTGAGTTTATAATTGTGAAATGTATTTGTCAAGTAGTTTTCTACTTCTCCCAATTCTAGTTAAAAAAGGGTTGGCGGTTCTCAAACTAGAAGCCCCGATGTCCAGAACATCAATACTTGTGTGTTAGTAAGGTCAAGTTTTTTGATCAAATTTTAAACACATTTAGTGTCTAGACCTCCATCCTAGCAACTGATGGGTAGCCAAAAGCAAACTATCCGACAGATGGTGTTTGGTCCATAGGATGGTTCATTACTTGACGACTCTTATCGCGGAAGGGCCGACGAGGCGAGGTGTCAATATTGTTGATCTTGCTGAGTTCATCAATGATGGTCAGAGGTGGTTACATTTTAAATGGAGGTCAAGTAACAACTTGAAGATGTGGTGGTGAAAGAGTGGAGTTTGCAAGATTCCAGAGTGGATGTGAGTGCTAATGAAGACCAGTCACACATAGGTTATCTTTGTTGTTGTAATATGCGTTTTCAATGTTTTCCATGTAAGAATTAAGAGAGAGTGTTGGAAGTAATGCTTCCATGTATTGCTGTGAATTGTCATTGTGAGTCCCTTGGTGTCATTCTAGAAGTAGTTATTTCCCTATATGTGTGAGTTGTCTATGAGTCATAGATCCACCTTCTTCGGATCTTATCATCTAGAAGTCGGTGATCTAATTCTTATATATGTAATTGTCTTATGTGATCAATAATCAGAATGTGTGATTTGTTGTGTGTATAATCTCTCTTAGCTCTCTTCTATTTTTCTAATAGGTTGTACTAGTTCTATTTCCCAAAGTAATGAACTTTATATAATTTAGTTTTATTGTCTTCAAAACATGAATGCATGTTGTTCTGCTACTTGTTTTTCTTATGAACATATTATAAACAAAATGTAACATAAAGTAACTCACATAAAATTTGATATGTTATAATGTATAGAAACTAGAACCACCAATTTCTATTCAAGAATGATGTGTTAAGACACGGTTTATTGAATAATCTAAGTTTAGTAATTTGTTTATTAATATATTTATTTATGTAAATATCATATAACATAAAAATCAATACCCATAAGTTAGATTAAGCCAAAATCAATACCCACATTATAATAAGGTTTTTTATATTTATTTATTTTGAATAATATGTTATTTGTATGCTAAATTTTAAATAATATGTTAAATACAAATAACATAAGCAAAACTTAAAACAATACTTTTGTTTTAGTTTCTTAAGAAACAATAATTTAAATGTAATCTTATCAAATCTTTTAACCGATTTAGTTTCATGAAGTCTTTTAAATATTTTCTTAAGTTCATCTTATTGATACAATAATCACATTAACAAAAACTATATATCAAATTTAATGATATTGAAATTATATTTTAACTTTAGTTTCATTAAATTATTTATCTATTTAGATTCTTTTCCTAATTTACTTTATTAAATTATAAATATTATATTTTAATAAAAATTTAAATATTTTATAATATATTAAATTATTAAATTTTTATAAAAAAAAAGAGTCACACATTAATTTTATTTTTACTATTATTCAATTGTTTCTATTGTTGCCATGGATTATGTCATTAAACTCTTATTTTGGTTCTTACTCTTATTATATTATCATTTTAAATATTTTAAAATTATAACATTTAGTTTTTGAGACATAATTTATGAATTTTCAATATTAAAAATTGGTGCTATAAAGTATGAGTAATTGAGTAATTTAGTAATAACATAGACTTATTAATTTATGAATATTTTTTATTTAATTAATTTATCATGTAAATAATGTAAATTTTGAAATAGGAACTAATATGATTACCCGTTTTTTTGAGATAGCAAAAAAATTATCTGATTTTGAAAATCGTTGATTCAGAATACACGGTTTTTTTTAACATATTTTTGACATTTTAAATTTTCTTATATATCTAGTATAAATATTTGTTTTTACATGTTAGTGATTTTCATGTTGATTTTGAAACGTGTTGATGCAACATCAACCACTTTTTTTAGAGGGCTTATTTTTTAAGCTTCAAATTTTTTAATGTAGTAAGTGTGGATATTTTTTTTAAATGTTAGGTGATTTTCATGCAGACTTTGAAAAATATCAACATTTTTTTTAAAGACATTTTTGACACTTCAAATTTTTTTATGTCCTAATTATGCACAATTGTTTTTTAAATGTTGGTTACTTAATAATTTTTCAAATTATCTTATTTCTCTTATGGTTTTTTGTCCTAGGATGTTAGTTTTTTAAGGATTTTCCAAACATGTGTTTTTCTGGTTATCTTTGCAATGTTTTTTATAATAGATTTTTTTTTTAA
>APFE030916385.1:50125-68678 GCA_000404065.3 Pinus taeda
TTAAATGGTTTATGTCAATCTTCAACTAGCAACTCGTTCTCATTATGTGTCAATTTGATTGTTGCTTTTAAAGTTTTTGTTATGAAAGATTGAGTCTGCGCTCACAATGTGTCAATTTCATGGTTGATATTTAAGTTTTCATTATAGTGAGTTGAGTTTGCCTATATTGTGTGTCAATTTGATGGTTGACTTTTGAACCTTTTTTTCTAATGTGTTAAGTTGTCTTAGGCTAAGATTTTAAAGTCGTCATATTTTTAACATTTAAAAAAGAAACTACTCTTGGTATAATGACTCTTTGGTGCTCATTTTTTAAGTTTTTTTAGTCATAAAATTTTTCCATAATGTCATGATTGAAATATTGTCAAAATTTTAAGGTTTTCTAGCATTTCATGTTCCAGCATCAACATTTTTCATTTTTACGCTGTTTTTATTATGTTTTTTTTTTTGTTTTTTGGCTAGAGTTTTCATTTGAATTTACACGAGTTCCCATTTCAAAGTTTACATTATTTTTAATATATTATGATACACACACAAACTTATGTGTATGAAAAATAAATTAAAATCCACATTTTTTATTAGAATTAGTATTATGGATTAAGGATCTTAGCTAGAGTGTTTTGGTGGACAAATTATTTCCCTAGCTCATTAGTTTGTGACATTTATGAAATAGATGTATTTAATGTAATAGTTGCATCTATGAAATAGTTATATCTAGTGGAATAGTCACATGACAACTAATATTTAGAAGTTAAAAGAAATTAGTACTATGGATTTAACTTTTACTCACCACTAAGTAATTAGTTTACTTAGTTTTTATATGTCTATATTTACATTATTTCAATTTGAAAATTCTTGTATATGTTATAGGACATTTAGAAAGATAATTTTACATTTTTTCATGTGAAATAACATATTTCAATCCATTATATGAAAGGGTCACAACCATTACATCAAATCTCATCATATCGCTAATACGAATTCAACTTTGGTTGGGACGGTCCTAATCATTCTTGCCATCCACATAAAATCAAATCTCATCATACCACTAATGGGAATCGAACTTTGGGTTGAGATGGTCTTCATCATTCCTCCCATCCACCCCATGTAAGTAAGACTAGTAATTTTCCACATATTCATGTTTATGCTTAGATATTTATAACATGAAATTTTCTCATGAATTATGTTATTCAATTGATTTTCTATTATATATAAGTTTTATACTTTTAATATATCATTTAGATTATTATTATTTTTTATTCTTTTATATTTATATTTTTTATTTTATTTATATATTAATTTTTATTTTTAATTTTGAAACGGAAACGGTTATAGTTTGTATTAAAAGAAAATCCAAACCCTGTTGGCTGGTTACATTTAGGAAGCACATGAACCGACTATCCTCAACATATAGAAAAACTAACTTCCTAACTTTAATGTTCTGAATCTTCTTAACTCCGTTAGACAATCCGATTTCCCGAATTTCCCCATGCTTGTGAATATAGACAAACTGTTGAAGCAAAAGGCAGTAATACATGAGAAACAAAATTAAGGGATTGGATCCCAATCTTCAACCTCGTCTCTTATCCGGATGCCTACAGGAAGGAGGACTACTTTTTTGGCTTCCGCATCCGCTTCCTTATTATTCTATCGAAGAATGTGGAAAAAATTCACCTGAACAAAGGAACCAACCAGCTTCCTTATTCTGGCAACCACTGTTGCTAGCCGAAAGTCCCTCGGGGACGTGTTATCCACTAGAATTTGAATCAAGGATTAGGAGTCACCAAAAATATTGGCTTTCTCAATACCAAGAACTTGTAAATGCTTAAGACCCTACAACAAAGCCATGACCTCTGCTTGCATATTGGTACTGTGACCCAGACCCTAGGCATACCTATTCTCAATGTAGCCAATCAGATTCCTAATGACACCTCTAGCCCCAGCAGTCCCTAGATTTCCTTTGGAAGTCCCATCAAAAAACAAGGAAGAACTGTCACAATTGTGGATCCACTTGCGGAAATCACCCTTAGCAAGCCTGATCTGCTAGTTTTTCATAGTTTGGAACTATCTCTCATCCTCAGAAAACTGAAGGCCAAGTTTGCTCCCCCACACCAATTCTTGAGGATTTAAATTTTTTGTTTCCAACTTCTCAAATTTCTCCCCAAGAAATTCCTTGAGCATGCCGTTGGCTTTTGACAAAACAAGGTTACCCTTTTGTGCTTTCTCCTGAAAAATTATGTGGTTGCACTCAATCCAGATTTGTGAAAAAATGAATTTTGGGTAAACCATCCAAGTTACCTTGAACCAGTTGTTTTTGGGGAGTTTTCCATTATAGAGGTGAGCCCAATTAGTGAAGTAACCAGCAATCAAATTTGGCAGACGAATAGAAGATCCCCATGAGGAAAACGCATCAACCCATATGCTCTTGGCGAACCTGCATTCAATCAATAAATGAGTGGCATTTTCCTTATTTTCCAGGCAAAGATTACATCTGGAAGGGCCCAGGAAGCCTTTCTTTTTAAGTCTATACTCAGTTAAAATGCTGATGTGGCACAACAGCCAGCTGAAAAAATCGATTTTTGGCACACATTTCTGCCTCCAAAGTCCTCGCCAAGTCGCTGGGCAACAAGGAACATGGGGAATCTTTTTGAGCTGTGCATAGCCTTGTGAAATAGTATAAGAACCAGTTAAAGAGCCCCAGCCTCTCTTGTCTTGTTTTCTGATGCTCATCGGGCTCATTCCTTTCAGCTTAGTCAGAAGGAAAGACCATGCCTGATCCAAAGCATCCGGCATTTGAGGCTTCTTCCAACCTACCCACGAATTATCCTTCCAGCTAGATATATCCCACAATGTTTTGATGCCTCTGTTTAACATCCAGCTTCGAAGTTCTGAGAGCTCTTGGACTTCTCCCAAAGGTTCTTCGCTCATGATTTTATCAATCCAAATATTAATAAGCTTGCCACTACCCAGGATCCAATAGGAATGCTTTTGTATCAGTGGTAAGGCCTGCATGCAAAGCCTGTGAATTTGAGAACCTTTACTGGTGTGGGTGAGGTCATCCAAGCTTTGTAACCTCTGACCCCTAAAATATTTCTTCCATAATGCCTTTTGAGCCCAGCCCAGTTTCAAAGCTATTTGTCTCCATAGAATCTTAGCCCCCATAGCAATGTTTTGAGTCCTCAAGTCCTTGAAGTTTAGAAACTTTGTCCCAACTGACAAGGGGGGATTTTCCTGTCATTTTGCTTGCCTCCTTTCCAAAAGAACCTTTGAATCCAATCCTCCATCTTCTTGAGGATGCTAGAGGGAGCCAACATGGACGAGAAATGGAAGATGGGCAGGCTGATAAGGATAGATTTAATAAGCACTGTCTTCCCAACTAGATTCAACCATGAGAAGCCCCAGGACTGAATTTGTTTCTTGAATTTATCGACCATTGGGAGCCAATCTTTATTGGAGTGCCTCCTTTGGAAGATAGCGAGGCCAAAATAGATGGAATTCCAAGAAGCAGAGCCGGCGAAACCCAAACATCTGGAAATTAAGGAGAACTCACTGTTGGAGATATTCCAGCCATAAAAATGGCATTTCCCTTCATTTAGTTGGTTGCTTGAGGTATCACAAAAATCTTCCAACACTTTTCTAAATTTGCAGGCAGAGTATACGGAGGTAGCACCCAACAAAAGAGAATCATCAGCGAACAATGCGTGATTAATATCCTTGACACCTCGGGCAATCCTAAGGCCCATAATTTCTTGGTCTACCTGGCACTTTTCTAAATAGAAACTCAGAACTAAAGCTTGCAAAACAAAAAGAAGAGTAGAAAGAGGACAGCCTTGGCGCAACCCTCTAGAGGCTTTAAAGAACTCCGTTGCTCTTCCATTCACCAGAGGGGCAATCCAGGGCTCAGAGATGCAAGCCCAGACCCATCTAATAAACTCCTGACCAAACCCAAACTTGTGCATTACGTCAAAGAGAAACTTATGACGAACTCGGTCAAACGCATTAGTGAGGTCTAGCTTGATCACCATACCTTTTCCTTTCCGCTGCAAGCTAGAATGAATCGCCTCTTGCACAAGGATTATGTTGTCCACTATTTGCCTACCCTGAACAAACCCCCCTTGGTTTTCAGGAATAATGAAGGGCAAGAGGACCTTCAGTCTGTTGGAAATCACTTTTGTTATAAGCTTGTAGCCAATGTTGCATAACGAAATCGGTTGAAACCTGTTAAAGGTGTTGGCTCCCTTCTCCTTTGGAATGAGGGCGAGAAAGGCAGAATTCATGCTTCCTGCAATTTTTTGGCAGCTTTGAGATTTGGATACCATTCTATGCAAATCCTTCTTCACTATTTGCCAACAGACTTGGATGAATCTAGTAGTGAAGCCATCCAGACTTGGAGCTGGTCTGGCTCCATTTCATAGAGTGCAACCTTTATCTCTTTTCTAGTGACTTTAACTTCCAGTTGTTGATTCATGTTTGAAGAGATCTTGGGTGGGACAACATCCAAGAACATAGTGTCCTGTCTCATTACCTTGATTTCACTATATAGATTCTCAAAGTGGGAGAAGGCAACCCCTTTGATCCTTGCAGAGTCGTTATGGGTAACTCGATCTTTTTTTTTTATTTCAAAAATTGTGTTGAAGGAACTTCTAGCTTGGGCCTGCTTGTGGAAGAAGGAGGTATTCCTGGCTCCCGCTTTCAACCACAGGCTACGGGATTTCTGCCTCCAATATTCTTCCTATTGCAAATAAGCTTTGTGGAATTTTTGCTGCAGATTTCCTTCTATGACTGTCGATTCCTCAGTGAGTTCCTCCTCTTCCATCTGCAGTTGATGCTTCTCAAGGGAGGCATGGGCCATCCTCCTTTCATCAGCCAGATTTGGAAGAGTTTTAGCCCAGCTCTTCAAAGCAGCCTTTACTCTTCTTAATTTTTCTTCCCATACAAAGAAAGGAGACCCTGTGACAGGCCGATTCCAGCTCTCTTTAACCTTGTCCATGAAGTCTGGATGCCTTATACATAGAGCATTGAATCGAAAAGGAAAGGGCCCAAAATTTCTATGTGCTGAGAGTTCCAGCCTTATGGGCTTGTGATCCAAAATACTGCATGGCAGAATGAGCATCCTAGCTTCTAAACCAAGGAGAAGATAGGAACTTTGAATAAGAAATCTATCTAATCTCGCAGCAATATGGCCAGGGCCAATTCTTTTATTTCACCAAGTATACTTACCTTTCAAAGGCTTGATGTCAAGCAGATCCCAATCTTGCATGATGTCCTCCACCCATTCCCTCGCTAGATCTCTTACTATGATGCCACCTCTCTTCTTGGAGGAGCTTAAGGTTATATTCAGATCCCTTGTGATAATAATATTTCTCAGTGTTTCTTCCTCGGCCATGAGTTTGATTAAGTCCCAACATTGCTTCTTTTCCCCTGCGTTTACCGGCACATACACATTAAAGAGGCTAAAGGCCTCCCTTGTTTCTCGGCTTATGAGTTGCATAAGCTGCCAATGTGTATTCTGCCTTCCATTGACCAATTCCAACTTGTCTTCATTCCAGAGAGCTCCCAGCGCTCCCAAGGCACCTCGGGCTGAGACAGCCTGCCCTCCACTTTTTCTCCAAAGGTTCCTGCTTACTTGGAGGAAGCTCTTCTCCTCCAACTTAGTCTCCTGGACTAGAAGGGTGTCTGGGGTTTCTATTCTAATCAAACTTCTCATTACTCCCTCTTTTTGTTTACTCACCAAACCCTTGTAATTCCAAGAGACAATATTCGTTATTTACCTTTCTGAGAATGGGTGGCCCCTTTGGGCCCCAGTCCATGGCTTCTTGTAAACTTTGGTGTCTTTGCTAATAGATTCTCCAACATTGGCTGGCTGCCTTGAAGTTTGTCTTTATATGTTTCTCACTCTCTTTTTTCTCGATCAGATTTCCTTCCTCTTGTCGATCTACTAGACATTGTTTGGGAGTCTCCTATTTCTCCTTCCTCCTCAGATTCTTCTGAATCTAGATCTTCCTCTTCCATATTTGTAACCTTTTCCTTAGGGCTTACTGTTGTGCTCTCATCTTGCCTGGAATTTTCATAATCTCTTTCTCATTTTCCTCCTTCTGTTGTTGTTATGTTTCATGCACTTCAGTTGAGGTAGAGGAAAGAGGGGCGAACACATTCTCTTGTGCCTTTGGTTGTCCTTGGCCACTAGAAGAAGGTTGTAACCCTTTTCCTTTTGTAGCTCCAGGAGGGTTTGAGGGTTTAGGGTTAGCCCTTGACCTTTTGACTTGCTTCCATCCTTCTTCCTTTCCTTGTGCCACCTCTTAATTTTTTGTGTATTTCTTGGCAAAATGTCCATATTCCTGGCACTTGCGGCACTTGAAAGGAAGCTGCTCATAGTCAAGCTTTTGCACATGAGTCCAGCTTCCTACATTTATCTTTATAGCCTCTGGTAGTCCCACTTATAGATCCACTTCAACACAGATCCGAGCACAGTCATATTGATCCTTGGTGTTTGCGTGATCTATGAATTTTCCCAGCATGTTACCTATATGTTGGAGGGAGTCCCAGTTCCAGCAATGCACAGGGAGATTCGAAAGCCTTACCCACAATGGAACTGCCAATGGAACGTTTGCAACTAGGTCAAAATAGGGATTCCATATGTTCAAATAGAGAACTTGAGGGCCCATAAAATAGGGCCCATTCTTGAAGATGAGATCCTTGTCTTCTTTTGAGATAAACTCGAACAGGAAATAACCTCGCCCTAGAAAATACGAGGTGACACTTTGCTTGATTAATGGTCTCTAGTTTCTGCATACCGAGGCTTTCGTGGCTTTGGGAGAAGGCCAGAGGCCAGTGAACTGTCCTACCAGAGCCCTCTCTACCAGCGACAAAGCAACCTTGATCGGTCCTTCCGGAGGGAGGGAGACCTCCGGTATATTTTCCAGCTTTTTAACAAACTTCGAAGCATTCGGTTTCTTCTTGGCTGGCAACGAAGCCAGAAGAGACTTGAACGTGACGTCTTCAGCCTTGGGGGAGGACAGAAGGTTGATAGGAGGAGCCAGGGATGAGCCCAACTCATCCATAGCAGAGGGGCGTAGCCCTAGGGTGACCAACCAGCTCGTGAGAGCATGATGCAGCTCGCAGAGCTCGGGGAGGCCGAAGGCAGCAATTTGTATGCATCCAATTATTATATACTAAATTTTAATAATTACTAAATAGTTAATATTTTTATCAACTAATGTAATAAAATTTTGAATATATGTTTAAATTTAGTGATTTTGTTAGTTAATTAGGCTATTTACAACTCATTTTCATTTATTGAGACATCGAATAAATGTTATGTATTTTTATAATAGTTATAGATTTCTCACATCAAAATGCAACATATCATTTATGTTTTCTTCGGTTATTGAAAGATGGTTAAAGTTAATTTCAAATTATCTTTTATTCTATTATTATTATTACTATTATGTTGATATTAATAATTTATATTTATTATGTTTATGAAAAAAATGATATATTTATAATTTTATAAGTTTAAATGATTATTACATGAATATGGTGGTATATTTTGAATAATTAGGCCGTAAGGTGTTCTTATGGGAAGGACTCCTCCTACTTTGCACTCCTTTGCACTATTCGATCCAATGTTAGAGGATTGAAAGTTCTTCCACTGTTAGATCCCACTACTTTAACTGTCAACTGAATATTGATTTGTGCAACTGTTCAACTTGTTGATCTTTAATAACCTATGAACATATTGCAGGTACTTTGTTGGTAAGGAATTCATCCCTTCCAGTTGTTAAAGTTCTTCAACAAGCCTATCGAATCGAACCTTCTATATGTTCTGAATCTTATTTCCTTGTTTTTGTTCTAGGTTCATCCAACTATTAGTTGGAACTAGGGTTTTTATTTTACAAAAGAGAGCTTTTGCCTGGAAGTAGTTGCAGTTGATGGAGTTACGATATTTTTCCCCATTCTCAAATATTCTAAAGTCCATAGAAAAGTTGAAGCAACTGGAATGGATCGTGTTCCATGGCTGCGAGGTACAAAACCACCATTTTTTTTTTTACCATTTCTCTAAATGCCACTCTGGGTTATGATCAAGCCCTTTCTTTCTTTTACGACTTTTCCTATTCTTGAAGTTGTATTACTATTATTTTGTAGGGAAAATTTGCTAGTAAGGAATTCGAGGAGGAATGAGAGTGGCCAACTCCACTTCTCTGCCTCTCTATTTCTTGTCTCTACTTGACCTACTACTAGATCCGATATGGCTATTCCTTTCCCAGAATCTACATTTATTTCGACTACGCATTTAATGAACCCCTGGTTCATATCCTTCATTAAACATATCATATGCTTACCGTTGACAACAAAATATCTTTCTTCTTTCTTGCTCCAGTTTTTTATGGAGATAATGATGGGGCTAGCAGCTAGATCGCAACAAGGTAACTACCAACAATGATGAATCCAAATCTAGACATGATAAATAAAAATCAAAGTGGGATGAGTTTTATTTATTTATTAATCTTTACTGTAGTTGTGCCGAGAATGAATCTATCTCAAGTCCTAAACAATATTCTTCAAACATTGCTTAATCCTGACTTCCCCTCTTCTTATTCTAGCTTGCACCTTGACACTCCTCCTTGTGCAAATTTAAACTATGAGGCACAAGGTAGTTGTTGCATATGGGAGCATTTAGATATGATAATAAAAGTGTGATACTTTGTTGTAATTTTCTCTACAAATGTGATGGAAAGTGTGCCATGAATGTTGGAAATTTCATGGTTAATGTAGTATAAGCTAAATGTAAATCTATATTATTCTATACAAGATCAAGAAAGATATACACAATAGCCAACACCATAGAGAAAGACATGTTCGACAATTCCATAGCTGCTACCAAATATCTCTTAGTGTTGGAGTTGTTTTCTCAATATAGTTGCTTTTATTTCTCATGAAGTGATGAAAGCCATCATTGTTTCATATAGAAGCATTTATATATGATAAGAAAAGTGTGATACTGTATCATAATTTTCTCTACAAATGCGATGGAAAGTGTGCCCGAAATGTTGGCAATTTCATGGTTAATGTGGTATAAGCTAAATGCAAATTTACATTCTTCTATACAAGATCAAGGAAGCTATGCCCAATAGCCAACACCACATAGAAATACATGTTTTCCAATTCCACAACTACTACTAAATCTCTCTCGGTGCTAGAATTGTTTTCTCAATAGCCTTGTTTCTACTCCTCTTGAAGTGATGAAAGCCACTACACCATATTTTTTTTACTATCTGCATAAAGAATAAAAGCGACCAACTTCATATCAGCTGTTAAAATATAAATCAATTCCTTTTAATTCACTCAGATATAATGAAAAATTAGTAGATTAAACAGTATTTAATAAGTCAAGAAGCCACAAATAAAGAAGCATACTCAATTAGTATGAAATCAAATCAACATAAAATGGTTAACAACATCCATATAAAACCCTCAACACTATGGAAGTAGAATTTGTACAAAAGTTAGGTTCATTATAGTACAATATTAAGATTCTTTAGGTTGGAAAGAAGAGTACCTAAAGAAATGATAACATAGAACAACATATTCTCAAGAGAAAAAATCTTCATGCATGAATGACACAAAATTTGTCAATTCAGTCTGAACTCTCATCACCTAGCAATGGAAATAAGGAGATAGAAAAATGTCAATCAAGAAAAGTCTATGCTTCCTTTCAAGGCAAGGAGAAGTTGATGATGAAGTGAATGTTATGTTGTGATGTTTTGTCATCAGGAAGGATGAAAAATTAATGAACGATGAAGATTTGAATAGTTTATATAACATGTTGAGTTTGGCCTCTAAACAAGTAGTTATATGAAATATGTTTTACAACTTTAAAAGATGAGGATTGATAGTAAAAAAGGAAAAAAAAATAGAATCCAAATATCTAAATGGTTTAAAGTTTACATAGCTTGTTCAATTTTTCTTCTAAGCAAGTGAGCAACGATATGAAAAAGGTTTTGGAATTGAGTATTTATAGCATACACAAAGTAAGTTGAGACAACCCTGAGGATTTTTTGGATACATTTTATTATAATATTTCCCTCCATCCAATAGATACTACAGAGACTTCTGAAGAGAGAGTCTATTCTAGTCTATAACTTGATCCACAATCAGAGCAAAGGGCTAGGGATGTCACAAGCTAAAATAAATAATGTTATAGAAGCAGGAATCCAGAAGAAAAAGTTCATTGGATCTATTAAGACTGAGCATATTGAACATGATTCTCAAGGTAGTCCATCGATTCCATGTTACATGATTGCTGCACTTGGAAAATATAATTCCTACTTGTCTTTGGTGTGCTCATCAATTCTAGATTGAGTTTGTTTCTATTCTCTAGGAGTTGTTTAGATCTAGTTGTTTCCTATATTGGTGTGTGGTTGAGATATTCTCTCAACCAACTGATTGTGTGTCCAAGGCAGTCTCCCTATCTTGAGACAAAACTTCTTGTATATATGTAATTTGATCAATGTAAATTTTGAGTACATTCAGAAAATCTAAATTGTTATATGAGGTTGTATGGGCCTGGGCCTTGGCCCCTTCTGGGTCGAGGGAAATAAAAGATTTTGGTGAATATTTGTTTGTCCATTCATTTTTTTATTTGTCCATTCATTCGAGCCGAGCTTGGCGTGTAGAGAGCCATGTGTAGTTTTTTCACTTCTATTAAAGAGGATACAGAGGATTAGTGTTTGGGCATTCAAATTTTTCAAAGTTGTGGAGCTGTTTCACAATCAAGTTGTATAATGTGTAGATTGAAGTGGCACACGACGTTGTATCCAGATTCATTAGGGGAATTTTGAGGTCTAAAATGGGCCTCCTAAGGAAATTATAAATTAGTAGTGAAAATAATAAAACAATATTAGATTACATCATCAAATTTTAGAGGGAAAAGAGAAAAAACCATTTTTTCAACTCATATTTTCAACTTATCTCCCTATGGGTTTACTCAAATTTCAAGTGGAAACAATCATTGGATGCAAAATTTAATTTCTCATGCAAGGAGTACCCATGTTGCATACTTTCGATGGACCCGACTGCATGAAAAATGTGAAATACATGAAAAACATGATTGTAATCACGTTTTTCATATATTTCTCATTTTTTGTGTAGCAGGGTCCATCAAAAGTATGCAACATGGGTACTCCTTGGATGAGAAATTAAATTTTGCATCCAATGAATACTCCCACTCAAAATTTGAGCAAAACCATAGGGAGATAAGTTGAAAATACAAGTTGAAAAAGTAGTTTTATTATTTTATTAATTTTTAATCTTTTTACTTTCTTACTCCAAAAATGGTGAATCATCCCCCATAGTTGACATCATCATCTTGAATCCTATTGGTTCTTATAAAATTTATTTTGGTTGTACATTTTTCTTAGGAGACCTATTTTAGACCTAAAAATTCTCATAATGGTGCTTGTTTGATAGTAAGCGTATATGGGTGTTAGAACTACGTCACATTGGTAACCAAATTTGGTGAGATTATGTATTCTATCTCGCATGGTATGTGACGGTGGTGAGAAATTTGCTAGATTTTTCTCCGTTGGAGTTGTGAGATTGTGGAGCTAAGAAGCGTTATGTGAGGTCGATAGGTCAATAGTGCCAGCACTGAGACCAGTAGAAGCGTGGTTGTGATCTGTTGGAGAAGAGACAAAGTGTAGGCATGAGGAGACTATGCAGGGCAGTTTGCAGTGTTGAAGTTGAGCCGAGCGCGGATGGTATTGTGAAATGGCCGCTGCAAGAAGGCCGTCGAGTACTAACCTAAGGAAGTCACGTTATGGAAGGATGACGAGCACATTCCCCTAGATTTTGAGTTGATGGAGCCTTTCAAATTAAATGTTGTCGGTTCTAATGAATTCTTTTCAATGATAGATTTTTATTTGCAGTCGCGTCGATGTGAATGAGTGTTGGTCGAGATTTGTGGTCGACTGCGACATCGATCGGTATTGACTAGGCTTTTTGGTCGACTATAACATCGATTGGTAGATATACAATGGGCCAATATTCCACTATCATTTAGAAGCTAGTGATGGTGTCTACACTAGCGTATTAAAATCTTGGTGTGAGATAACTATAGAAGTATTCAAAACGTCGGAGTAATGTCAAAAACTTGGTATAAAAGATCTTGGAGAAATTGAAAGGATTTGTTGGGAGTGTTCTCACATCCCTGCAGATTGATGACTCTACTTCATCTGTCTCTACTTTCCATCATGTTGTGTCTTCCGAAATTGGCATATGAAACTCAAGTTTCATTTAAGGATGTAGATTTTAATATAGAGATGTTGAGTGTTCCACTTATCTCGACCAAGGATCTGCACACTCTCGTTCAGGACAGATTTGAAGAGTAATGTTCTTCTTCAACATGGAGACAACCACATGCAACTTCAACACAAATTGGAATATTTATGCATGAAAAAAATATGAATAAACAAATATAAGTTGAGGGAGTCCACTGGATCCCTTGGGTTCGTGGATTAGGCTAGATATTGTGATGGAAATTGGAGAAGCCCGGATACAAGATGGTTTTTTTTGAGGATCACCGAAGATTAGTTTCAACAACCAAAAGGGACTGTGAGATCTTTGACGAGGAAGTATGAAGGGCCATTAGGGTGAAGAAGAGAGTTGGTGAAGTTTCTTATGAGTTGGAGCTTTAAAACCACATGCGTTCAAAACATCCTATGTTTCATATGAGTTAGCTCAAGAGATGTAGACTTGATGCACATCATCTTGAGAGGACAACACCACCAAGGGGACCGACCATGATTGTGGACAGATCGAACTTGATTTTGGATAAGATCTTGGATCTTAGGACTACAGGTGTCAGAGTGCTACACAAAGGGAGTTCTTCATATGATGGAAGGATGCACTGGAGGAGAGTGGTTAGGAAACAAAGGATTCACCGTGGATATGGAAAAAGGAGATTGCAAAGTTTAATGAGGGGTTGACGCGGTCCATAGGATTATCGAGGACGACAATGACTCGTGGTGGGGGAGAATGTCAAGACCCTGAGTCAAGCACCCAACCAAGCACACACCAGTCATAGAGGTGAGTCGTAGGTACATGCACGCCCAACTATGTGGCGGGTGTGCGGATGTAGCAGCGGGGACGACGGGCGCCCTCTCGACTTGGTTTCGGTTAAAGGCATGCGGTGAGCATGCTCGAAATACAACACCCATTTCAAAATACAACCCAATGGAAATGTAAACGGAAACACAGTCTTTGTAGTGATAAAAAACCGATTCAAAATCGCTTCTATGGCCGGAATGTTTTTATAACAGAATTGCAGTGGCCCACAACCAATGAGTTTCTTGTGGTTTTGTATTATGTGAGGCAATCGATATATGGCGTGCAATACATATGGCGATACAAAAAAATAAAAAATAAAAAATTAGACGAGGATTATTATCTTTTTAGGAATTGTAGAGAAAGATTATTATCTTTTTCAACTTTCACTTTGGCATATTTACAATTTTTATGGCCATGATTTGAAGTGTCACTTTGGCATATTTTCTTTATTGGCATGATTAAAGCGTCAAAATATTTGTCATAGGCCAAACGAGTGTAGGTCCTATGCTCGCTAAAAGCTTTTCACTTTGGAATATTTACAATATGATTGGAACAAATATATTTATCTTATTTGAATTAATTATATCATCTTGTAAAATTCTTTTTGATACCCCATATCATTAGTGAAATTTTTTGGATTTTTGAAATATGCAACTAAGATAGGTTTTATTTTGATAACTTAATTATGAATTTTATAAATATTTTATATTTTCGAACTTAATAAATAAAAGTGAAGTTAATTATAAATTTTTTATTCAAATTATATATAATATATATTATCTAAATATTAGCTTGCAAATTAACTCTAAATGTAAATTAGTTAAAATTGTATTTAATTACTAAACAAAGAGGCTCATTCTACATTCCAGTATAAGGGCATGTGTAAATTTGTCCATCCATCCGTCCCCTTTTACAATGAAATTTAAAATTATCTTTTAAATAAAAAAATAATGTCAATTATAATAAAAAAAATTAAATATGTTGTAAAGTAATTAGAAGTAAAAAGAAGAAGTGTGAATTAGATGTTTAAATCTTAGACTTTTCAAAAATATTTCAACAAGAGATTTCTATAAACTATTTGAAGATTTGGACGAGGTGGATCGGGGGAATTGTTCTCAAGGTGATACGTACTCCCACTTTTGCATGAGGAAAGGACTGGGGTTCTTTTTGTATAATTTCCACTAATCGCATATTCTCTCATCATTTCATCTGAGGTCACCATGACATTAATATGACTTTATTGCCTCTACATCAGTTTGTCGTCTTCCCCACCTACTCATACCAACGTGATGGATTGGCTATTGTTTACCTACGGGTGACTATGGACCTACCAAAAACCTTTAATTTGAATACCTCCACTCAAGAGGCATTCATCTGGGCCACCCTGGAGGCTGAGGTGGCACACACTAGTGGCATCCCGAGGTGTGCTCCCTCAGTAAATGATTAGAATATTGGACAGGTGGACGGTCTTCCGATTGGCCACACGGTGGGGGGCCCTGTACATACTACATGACTTGCGGTCACACTCCCAGGTGTGGAATATGCAGCCCCTATGTTTTCAGCTTCACACGACGTTCCTCAATGCCCCAAGCCCAAACAAAAGTGAAGAGTTGCTGCGACTACCACACAAATGTCGTTACTAAGCTTCAACTATAATGTTCTTCTAGATCAAGTGTGAAATTTATAAAAGTGTTCCCTAGTAGGGCGATGGTATTTTGCTAACGTACATGAGGAGGAAATGCCAGATTGGGTGGCGGCAAAGTGGAAATCTCTCCTCGACTATTTTTGCATGGTGTAAGCTAACTCATGAACTCCTGGTACAACTTTCATTTCCTCTATCAAGATGATCTAGAGAAAATTCGTAGACTACCGTGGCTACGTGGGCGTGGGTTCCTATATTTCCATCCATGGTACATTGGCTTCAATCTTCTCAGTGATACTCCTCAGAACAAGTTGATTTGGGTTAAACTTCTTGGTTTGCCCATTGAGTTAGGGACGAGATGGGTTTTCATTGATATCAGGAATGCTATCAAGAAATTCATATATGTCGATCTGCAGTGCTTGGGGGCCAGGGACAAACACATTTCTTGGATATTAATTGAACGAGGTTTCTCAGGAGGCTTCTCAGATCATATTGACCTGGTATGGGACTAGACTCACATTCATCAGTGATTGGACTTCTGGTCCATCCCCTTCCACTGCCTAATCTACCACCGTACCGGGCATCTCATGGCACAATTCCCTCGTAAGCACGGAAGGATGAAAAGACAGAACAAGGCATATAGTTTCTGGACGAACGAAGAATGGGATGGATGCCAGTCTCATGGCATTGGAACTTTGGAAGCTGATAAAACAAATGATCCTCTCCGATTACACTCCACAGGTACCACTCTTTTGAACTTACCTAATCTTTTTGGTTTGAATCCATTGGATTATCCATCCTCCTCCTCTCTGAACGCAGTCCCATCCTCTCCCCCATTGACCTCACTAAACTCTCAGGAACCGGGTTCCCCTACCTCGGACTTGCCTCTGGTCCATTCCATTCCCACTTCGATCCTACTCGCTCTGACCCCATCTATCCCATCACTGCCTCCATTGGATGCCCCACAACCTTCGCTCATGATATCCAATGGGAACTTGGATAAAGGGGCCTATTATCCATGCTCCTCCCCTCCACTGCCACTCCCCGATATCCCTGCCCCTAGCATTCTCCCCCTCTCCCCTAGGTCGCTTTCCTCCTCACCTAGAAATTCTGTGGACATTGACATGGAATTATTATTGCACAAAAAAACCCTTGAGCTCAGTACACTCAATATTCATTGACCGCGCCCTCCATCCCCACCTAAGATTAGTCCCAACTCTGCTCGCAACATTATGGTGCGACATAGGGACCGCCAGGACAACATACACTTCCAAGTTTGATCCAGGGTGTTACCTTTCTCAACTACCAACTCGCCCACTCTTGTTGTTATTCCGATTTTCTCCACATCTGAACCACAGGCTCTTAGAGACTCACAACCCGATAGCGTGGCGTCATGACCCTATGCCTATCTCTCAATTTGTGGGGTTTTGGGGACTCAATCAAATACCTTGCCCTCAGAAATCTGATCTTTTCTGCTAATCCTTATATAATCCTGTTACAAGAATCCATGACTAATGCCCAGAAGGTTATAGATTATTTCAGAAAAATGCTTCCGGAATGGCATATGGCATCGATTGACTCTAATGGCCTCTCTAAGGCTCTGAATACCCTATGGAACCTGAGATGGGCTAGATTTAACTGTTAGGGTGACTGCATATCCTTAATATATATGCCCCATATCGAGATAGGGCTTATTTTGGAACAGATTGGAGGAGGCAGATATTTTGAATATTAGTTCTCTCATTGTGGTGGGAGGCGTAAACGCCACCACTGGTCTGGAGGAGTGTTGGGGTTAGACATGTAAGTCATACCCATTTGCTGATAGACTTAGAGAAATTACTTTCGAACACAATCTTATGGACATCAAGCCACAAAAAATGGCTCCCACCTGGCATAATGGATAGGAGGGTATACATCATATTGCTAAAAGATTAGACGGATTCCTGATACATGAAGATCTGGTGGATAGGATGGGCATTCTTCAATAAGAGGTTATTAACACATTTTTTTTTTTCATTGACCCATCACCTTAATCTAGTGCAGGGGGAAGATAAGGACGGGCTTGCCTTTCAAATTCAATAGGATCTCGCTGGAAGATCTGTAATTTAACTCAATTATCAGAGATTTTTGGACAAAATATATAGGATCAAAGCTTTCCCCTATGTTGGCTATATATGAGAAGCTCCATAAACTAAAAACAACGGTGAAGAAATGGGAACAGGGAAAAAAGAAGTAGATGAACATTGACCTTATGGATATCAAAGAAGAACTAGATAGACTAGGATTGATTCTGGATTTGGGATGCCCTACTACAAACCTTTTGATCAACATAAAGACACTAGAGGAAAAAAGACAAAAGATATTACAATATACAAGAAGTCACTTGGAGGTTGAAGAGCAGGGCATTGTGGATCCAGGAGGGGGACATAAACACCAAGTTCTTCCATAGATATGAAAACCATAGAAGAAATATTAATATCATCTAGGACATACTGGATTCAAATGGATGTATGATACATGGACTTTTAGAAATTCAGCAGGTTGTGGTCACTTTTTTTGAGGAGGCATACAAAATGAGAGATGTTGATTGTATCAAATATTATATCTAGGGAACTGACTCCTATCCCACCATGTTCAATGAGGCCAGAAATGAAGAAATTTCAAAAGCTATCAATCTAGAGGAGATTATTGCTATCCTAAAAGCATTCACAAAGGACAAATGTCCTAGCCTAGATGGCTAGACAGTTGATCTTTTTCTGCATTTTTTTGATATTATGGGGTTGGATCTACTAAGGATGGTTGAAGAATCCGGGTTGGATGGCTGTATAATCCCTAAAATAAAATCGACATACATTTCCCTTATTCCAAAGAAGAATGATACAAGGACTTTCCATGACCGCATGCCCATCTCATTATGTAATTTGATATCATTATAATTTAAAATCATTATAATAATTTTGAAATTAATAATAAAAAGTAATTTATGATGCATAATAATAAATTAGTTTATAATTATCATTAAACATTAGATATTAATTATTATACATTTTAATCATTCAATTAAAAAAATTAAGAATCTTTAAAGGAAATTGCATATTAAATTAAAACTAAAAAAATTAAAAACTAAAATCATTAACATACTAAAACATAAATATAAATAAGTTATAACATGAATTATATCATCATCAAACTTGTCGGTTGTTTTCCCTTCCCAACCCTAACCTTCATTTATTAACCCTATTGAGTTCTGACTTATTCATTCATGGATCTAATCCTGATGATGAACCACAGAGGTTGGTTCGAAACGTCAATTCTAGAAAAACATGAATGTGATGACTCCGGAAGATAACATCACACAAAATATGGATTGCAGAAGCCTCAAATCAATAAGCATCTACATGTCAGTTAAAATTAATATAGAGCCCAAGGGAGATGTTGTGGTGTTTTTAAAAAGTTAAAAGTAATCAAAATAATAAAATTTAAATTTAATACATTGTAATTTTGTTTTTATTAATAAAATTATGAATAACTTTGTAGTTTAAAAAATTCATAATATACATATTACATTAAAATATATAAGTAGCAACAATAAGTTAAGACCCATTTTACCTTATAAAAATAGACTGAAGATTATGTAACCATATTTAAATTTAATTAATAAGCACATAAATTTACAATATAACACTATGTTTAACCATGGATATTCATGTCCACTTTGCCATAGATATTATTAACTTGTAGATATGCTTTGTTACAATACCATGGGCCAATACCATGGCTCATCAATATAACATGCCTAAAAGCCAT
>APFE030916385.1:68776-79019 GCA_000404065.3 Pinus taeda
AATTAAAACTAAAAAACTAAAATCATTAACATACTAAAACATAAATATAAATAAATTATAATATGAATTATATCATCATCAAACATGTTGGTTGTTTTCCCTTCCCAACCCTAACCTTTATTTATTAACCCTATTGAGTTCTGACTTATTCATTCATGGATCTAATCCTGATGATGAACCACAGAGGTTGGTTCGAAACGTCAATTCCGAAAAAACATGAATGTGATGACTCCGGAAGATAACACCTCACAAAATACGGATCTCAGAAGCCTCAAATCAATAATACAAATTGATCTCAAAAATCATTGCTCTTAGGATAAAGAACACTATGTTCACATATATCACTCTGGAGCAATATGGTTTCCTACAGGACTGTCTGATACATGATGCTACTGCTACAACATAGGAGTGCTTACATACCATTCAAACCAAAAAATTTAAATGCAGTTCTTATGAAGGTGGACCTCCAGAAGGCATATGACTGTCTTGATTGGGCATACTTGCATATTGTACTTCACAAAATTAGACTCCAGGTATGCAACATTGAAAGGATTATGGCATATGTTACTAATGTTAGATATGCAATAAATATCAATGGTATACCCACGAAATATTTTGGGGTTGGCAGAGGTCTGAGGTAGGGATGTTCACTCTCTCCACTACTTTTTATTCTGGCCATGGATGGCCTCAGTCATAAAATTAAAAATGCATACATGAGAGGGGATTTCATTACTGTCAAGGTTGGTAGTGGCATCAGGATCTCTCATAGTTTTTTTGTTGATAACATCCTAATATTTGGTATGTTATCAACGATGGCTTGGACTACATTACACCATACCTTTTACAGGTTTGGTTGTGCAATTGGGCTGCTCATGAATAAACATAAATCTATGATATTATCCGGGGATGGGAATATGAAGGATATTGAGCATATTAAACATATTCTTGGGGTGTATGCAAAGTCGATTGGTATTGGCTTGAAATATTTTGGCTACTTTATTAAGCCTAACAACTACATAGTTAAGGATTGGCTTTGGCTTGTGGACAGATTCCATAATAAGAATTTAGGATAGGAACATAGATGTTTAACCCTGGGAGGCAAGGTTACACTCACTCAATCGGTCCTGCAATAACTTGTGGTTTATTGGGCACATTTATATTGCCTACTTGCTTCTATTATTTTAAAGATTAATGCGATCATGATTAATTTTATTTGGGCGGGCTCTGGAAAGGCACACAAATTCCACCTTACCAAACTGGAAAGGATCACCCTTCCCAAGAGCCACAGAGGATGGGGATTGTTGCACATAAAATTATTTGGTTGGGCCTTGCTGATTAAAACGTTATGGCGGGAACTGTTCGGTAACTGTTTGTGGGGTAATATCATCCATTCCAAATACCTCCTGGGCATTAAGGCCACACATTGGATACGTGAGGGGCTCATTGGAAAATAAACCTGCTATGTTATCTAGATCAGCTTGAACAAGGTCAAACATTGGTTGATATAGAGGATTAGCTGGATTTTCGGCTCGGGTAAGGAGATTATCATCAGAATGGATTACATTCTTGGAATGATCGTAGAAGGCCTTTACTCATATGAACTCACACACTGCCTAAACAACAATGGATATTTCTTTCTGGATTAGACTATCAGTTCCTAGTCTGGGGCCATGTCGGTTTGGAAGGAGGCTGGAGAGATTGGATTGTTGGGGGAGGTGGCCAGAAGGTGGGAACAAATTCGGATTACACTACGATAGTCCGACATCTGCTGGGAGGAACAGGGTGATCAGATGGGATGGAATGGCATCATGAAGTGGAATGCAATCTTGGTCTCGGACACATACAAATTTATTTGTTGTTGCGTTCAAAACTCCCATGAGGTAAGCTAGTTCACTAAATTCTGGAAGACTAAGATCCCTATCATGATTGTCTTATTCATTTGACTGGCATGGAAGAACAAAAATATTACATAAGACAACTTGAAGAAGAGGAACATGCAGGGCCCAGGCATATGTGTTTTCTATAGACACGAGGAAGAAACAAATTTACATATTATATTTGGATGCCCAGTGGTTGTTCAGGTTTGGCACGAGATCTTTGGTAAGCTCTCTTTCCCTTATACAAATCATGCCTTGATTGATTCATGCTTGTTATGGTGGAGCAGGAAAACAAAACCATGGAGGACTATCCATTTGGTGACATTATGGGAAATCTGGCGATCTAGGAACTTTATTATATTTGAGGGGATCTCTCTCAATGTAGACCTAATTGTGAACAACATCTTAACCTGGGTGACACCACTTTTGTCTATCCAACCTGGGCCACATCGAAACCCATGTGGTACATCTGCCCTGCACATATCTTACCCAACTAGGTACTTCGATGGTGCAGAACAACGGGGCAATTGTGGATGCGGCTGTTGGATTGTTGTTGAACATGACCAACAATATAAGATTCATTGGGGAGGGGGCAGAGGGACCAACATGAAAGTGGAGGTGATGGAACTTTGGGGAATGTTGTGGTTCGCAAACTTCCTGAACATCCCTACTCTTCACATGTATGGGGATTCACAATCCATTATTAACCATATGCTAGGCAAACCCTTCATACAACAAACATACCAACAAGGTTGGTTAAAAACATCAGCCATCTCATGGGCACTTTCCATGAGATTTCCATTCAACACATTCGCAGGGCACACAACTCTACTGTTGACATGAGGTCCAAGATTGGAATTGTTGCTCCTCAGGATGGTCTACATATCGCGCTGGTGTTGGCAAGTTGTTCCCGTGATGATGGGTTCCTTCCCTTCCCCTGAAGGGGTCTACTATCTTGATCTTGCCACCCTTGCTATGTTTACAATCGTTTTTGTGTTTCCAAGTTTTGGTTTTCCTCACTATGTTTGGAGCAACATATATGTTGTTTTAGTTCTAGATGATGGACATTTACATTGTTATCACTGCTTATTTTTTTTCATTACGCAATATGGAGGTCTTATGTGGATATGGCATGAAGCCTTTTGGCTGGAACTCATATCCGGATGATATCATTTGATGAAGCTACTATTGTAGACAAATACACTGGTTATTCACTTATAATACCAACGTTTTTTTCATACTGATAAGAAGACAAAAAATCAAATAAACAATCTGAAAATCTATGTTAACTAATTTATGTAAATATCAACTTCATATATATCTATATATAGAAAAAGAAAAAAAAATATATTTTTTATGGTTAAATTTTTATTAATTATCATATATATTCTATCTAACAATCAAAAATATAATTTAAACCATAAAAAATAACACATTATATTTTACACTTTAAAATATACCGATATCACATATTAATAGAATCAATCTCAATAATATACATTTTCATTCGTTAAGTCGGGCTTAGTAGAAATGGAGATAAATAATTTCTAACGAGAATTAATATTATTTTCTAAGAATTCTAGAGAAAGCTTATTATCTTTTTCAACTTTCACTTTGGCATATTTGCAATTTTTATTTACATGATTAAAGTAATGTTCTTTTTAATTTTTAATTTTTAATTTTAACGGAACAATCTTTTGTTTCATTTTAATGGATTACCAAGTCCGATTTAAAGCGAATAAATCTGCCCGTGTGCGATTTTCTATGATTTAAGAAAATACTGGACCAACAAAGCAATTTTTGATTTATTTTTTATTAATTATATTTTATGAATTTAAGTTTTTTTTAATTAATAAAATATTAGATTTAAAATTAATTTTTAATAATGTTAAAATTGAAGTTTTTAAAGATTTACAAGATTTAGTTAGGGTGCACCTATTAGGTTAAGGCTTTTAATTTTAAATATATATAATATTGAAAATAATAATTTAAAATATTTGAAATAATAAATAAATATATTGAAAATAATAATTTAAAATATATATTTGAATAAGATAATGAAATAAAGTGGTGGTTGGTGATTTGTTAAAATATTTTATGGGTAGGTGTGAAGGTTACTTGTTCGAATTTTTGTGGGTTAGTGTGTTTAGAACATGTCCCATAGCTACTCAGGCCACAGGTTACATAATTCACATAATAAAGAAAAAACAAGAAAATATAATTATTCCATCGAGAAAAAATAGATATTAGATAATATCATTTTTTATTTTATTAAATTGTAATACAATTAAAATATAATATATAAATTATTTAAATTAAGAACGATAAATATTTTTTAATAATATTTTTTTTTATTAAAATAGTAATTTTAAATTTAAAATTAAATATTTATTCATGATTAAATGTTTAATATAAATATGTCCGCTTCAGGTAGCTCAAGTGGTGATGGGTGTAGAATTAAGTTTCACCTAACCAGAGACCTTGGGTTCGAATCTTGTACTACCCTCCCCCGTGAATAACGAACATGTAAAATCGAAAATGAGAAGTAGAATAGACAATGTTGAAGTGTATTGTGATGTGAAGTCATTTTCAAGGTTGGCCTTTCCTACGCAAAGTGTAATCCCAAATGATTTTTATGACTTAGTTGCTTCTAGGTTGCAATTTCTGAAACCAAAAGTTAAACATGCAATCATTTCAAAACTAAAAAGAACCGACAACAAAAAAATAAAATAAAATTATTTATATTGCATTAGACTTGTCTTGAAAGAATGTTGTAAGATAATAAATGGTGATGGGTGTAGAATGAAGTTTCACCAGAGACCCTGGGTTCGAATCTTATACTACCCTCCCCTGCGGTGAATAACGAACATGTAAAATCGAAAATGAGACATAGAATAGACAATGTTGAAGTGTATTGTGATGTGAAGTCATTTTCAAGGTTGGCCTGTCCTAGGCAAAGTGTAATCCCAAATGTTTTTTATGACTTAGTTGCTTCTAGGTTGCAATTTCTGAAACCAAAAGTTAAACATGCAATCATTTCAAAACTAAAAAAACCGACAACAAAAAAATAAAATAAAATTATCTATATTGCATTAGACTTGTCTTGAAAGAATGTTTTAAGATAATAAATGGTGATGGGTGAAGAATGAAGTTTCATCGAACCGAAGACCCTGGGTTCGAATCTTATACTACCCTCCCCCGCGGTGAATAACGAACATGCAAAATTGAAAATGAGACATAGAATAGACAATGTTGAAGTGTATTGTGATGTGAAGTCATTTTCAAGGTTGGCCTGTCCTAGGCAAAGTGTAATCCCAAATGAATTTTATGACTTAGTTGCTTCTAGGTTGCAATTTCTGAAACCAAAAGTTAAACATGCAATCATTTCAAAACTAAAAAAAACCGACAACAAAAAAATAAAATAAAATAATTTATATTGCATTAGACTTGTCTTGAAAGAATGTTTTAAGATAATAAATTATTCATATTGCATTATGAGTGTTTTGAGAAGAAGTTTTAAGGTATGTTAGATTACATATTGATATATAATTTTAATATAAATTTTAATGTGTTTTAAATATATATTTTTTTAAATGTGAAAAGAAAATAGAGGAAAATAATAGAGAAAACATAAAAACATTGCTAAGTATCTCAATAGGTTGAGTTCTCGTTACTAAGTATCTCGAGATTGGGAGGTCACTAGGTCAATTTTCCACACCCTTGGGGCTAAACCAAACAATAATCTTAAAAGGAAAAAAACTTATGACTAACATAAAAACATGTTTATTTTATTTTAAATCTATTATATGTCCAATTTTTTATTTTTATTTTTAAATCTATTATATGCCTCAACCCCACCTTCCACAAAAAGAATAAAAGAAAACATTTTTTTCCTTGAGTTACCTCTTTTTACCAATTTCTATCTTAAATAAAGAAAATTAAATAATCACTTTTTTCTTTTCTTTTCTTTTCTATTATCCTCTACCCTATATAGTTCAAACAATAATTGATTTTTAACAATTTTTAAAATAAAAAATTTTATAAGAATATAATACAGATAAAACATCTCATCAGAAATTTGGTTTATTTATTCTTATCGGTAATGATTTGTATTTCTTGAGAATAATATATTTTTTTTAATATGGTTAGAATTATATTGTTTCTTCAATGGTTGGTAAGTTAATATTTATTTTCTCAAAAATATAGATATATAATTAATATTTACGTTATCAGAGAAGTATAGCTACAGTAAAACTTGGAAAAAATTGTTAATTCACAGAAAAGTTGTTAAATATATATATTCCCATCGAAATAAATTAAATTTAAAAAAATTAATAAATTTGGTGAAATATAAATTTATTTATGAAATTAAATAATTAAAAAAATTTATATTTTTTTTTCCCCTGGGAAAAAATCGTAATTTCCATTAAGTTAAGAAATTACATTTTGCAGATGCCGAAGCATATTCGTATGCAGGCAGCCATTGCCTGTCAAGTTCATAATAGACAGTAAGAAGTATGACCAAAATATCTCCACGCAGGGAGCATTTCAAGATTTCCTAACAGTGTTCAAAAGTTCTGACTGTGCTCTTCGCAGAGAGCATTATAACTGCTGAATATAAACAAAATTTGTGCTGTACTCATAACTAAACAGTGTCTATATGCATGCTATGTACAATAAATAACAAGACTGATAATGTATGGGCACTATAGCCCCTCGTCCATCTGTTCATCAAAAGGTCGGTGATAGTACTGGTAGAAGGTGCCATCGACTTCCTCTTGGATTGACCAGTCATCACCTACTCTGTGCGCGACCTCTTTGGAGAGCTGATCAGCAACGGTGTTTTGCTCCCTGTAAATGTGATGGCAAACAAAAGAATCAAAGATAGTAGTCAATCTCTTAGCTTCATCAAGTATGTGTCTCAAAGTATAAGCATGACAATGTGATGCACTATTCAACCAATTGCAAACTATTTTAGAGTCTCCAAATAACTGTAGGTGCCTGCACTGTTTATGGATAGCAAAATGGATGATGTGTTTGGCTATGCAGAGTTCGGAAAAATTGTTAGTGCCTCTACCAAGATTGATTTGTAGCTTATAACAGTGCCTTTCGTTGAGGTGTAGGATAGCTCCACCCCCGCATCCATCTTCTTGGGCTGAGCCGTCGAAGAAAGCCCAAGGTATAGTTTTGTCGATGGGCACAGGTCTGAGGTTCCGAGGTGGGGCGGGGTGGGTCTCTTCAGGTATCATATTATAATCGGCGACCGTATGGAGAGTAATAGAAGGCCAGTGAGAAACCTTAAGATTGAAGATTGCCTAGTTGCGAGCAATCCAAATTGCCCAGCAAGCCAGCAGAGGCAGGTTAATGGCTTTTCCAGAATGCTCACGACACCAGTTACCCCAGGCATCCGGAAGATTATTCCCATGCCAATCATTCATTTGCGGGATGTGAGAAGACAGAGTTTGCCAGAGTTGTAGAGAAGTGCTGCAAGTTAGAAACAAATGATCAGTCTTTTCTTCTGCATTATGGCATAGGTGGCATCGGAAAGGTCCATAGAAGGACCCCTTCATGAGATTGTTGCCAGTGGGGATTTTGTCAAATAATATGTTCCACATCAGTAATCTCGTTCGGGGGGCTGCCTTAAGCTTCCAAATCGCTTTCCAGGTGGATTGTATGACCGGGGGCTTATACGGTTCCATGAGTCTTAGATATCCAAGCTTTGGAGTGTAAACACCATGCTTCGCAAATGCCCAGATGATCTCATCAGGTCCTTTAGTCACTCTGATTTGTGCTTGTGTGAGAGCAGCAGTATACTCCTTCCATTCGTTAGTCCATTGTTGAGGAAATTCTAATGCTTGGGCTGTTAACCAAGCTTGTTGGAGGAAAGAGGAGTTTGCTTGGTCACCAATATGCTTGATATGAGTGACGCCTCTGTCATGTAGGTGTCTGATAAGATCAGCATGGAGTCTGTGGGTGTTCCCACATCCAACCCACGGGTCCACTCCAATTCGCACAACATTCCCTTCCTTAATACGCCAAGTGATTCCTTCCCGGAGCAGAGGTATAGTGTCGATGACCGCTTTCCAAATGTTAGATACTTGATGATTATTTCCCTGTCTCATACATATCCAGTCTAATACAGTCAGAGGCTTAATATATTTTGCATATGCAACTCGTGACCATAGACTGTCTGTGGTCAGCAGTCTCCACCCGAGCTTAGCAGCCAATGCCTTTGAGAAAAGTGCCAACATCTTGATGCCCCATCCACCCCATCTTTTAGGTAGGGCGATGGTGTCCCATTTTACCCATGCAAAAGGTCGTCCTGACTGCTGACCTTTCCAGAGAAATCTATAGCAAATACTTTGGAGTTTGTTCAGAATGCCTCTGGGGATCCAAGCCAGGGCCATCCAGTAGACTGGTGTGGCTTCAATAATAGCTTTGATGAGTACTAATCTACCTGCCCGCGAGAGGTATCGATGGTACCATACCTGTAGCCTCTTTTCCACTTTTGTTATTAGCCATAACCAGTCTGCAATTTTCTAGCCCGATGGTTTAAGTCTAAATCCCAGGTATTTTATACCATCTGCTAGATTCAAGTAGGTGAATGGAAAGCGTTGAGTAGCAAAGGCGGATTCATGAATGGAACAACCAACCGTGGTGATAGTGGACTGATTATTATTGATCATCATACCTGTGGCTTGCTGAAAAAGGAGGATGGAGTTGTGTAGAGCAGTGGAGTCCCCAATGCTGCCATTCAAGAAAATCAAGATATCATCAACGAATAACAGGTGAGTAAGGAAGAGGTTGTCCACTATTTTGATGCCAGTCAGATGATGTCTGTCTCTGGCTGATGAAATAATTCTACTCAAACCTTCCATAATCAGCAGGAATAGCAGTGGCGAGAGGGGACATCCTTGTCTGAGTCCCCTTTCTGAGGTGAAGAAAGGGGTGGCTTCCCCATTGAGTAATACGTTGTATGATACGTCTGTGATACATCTCATCTTCCACTTGATGAATTCATAGGGGAAGCCAAGATGAGTAAGCAGCAGCCTTAAGTACAGCCAGTTTGCTCTGTCGAACGCCTTGGAGAGATCAATTTTGAGAATCATACCCTTCTTTTTTTTGACCTGCAAGGAGTGAATGAGCTCTTGTGTCGTAGCGATCGCCTCATGGATCTGTCTATGATGAAAGAAGGCAAATTGTTCAAAGGATATGTGCTGTGAGAGAATGGGCTTGAGGCGATTTGCAATTATCTTAGCTATGATTTTGTAGAGGCAATTGCAGAGTGAAATGGGTCGGAAATCATCGAAAGAGGTCGGGGCATCGGTCTTAGGTATGAGGGCGATAAAGGTGGATTTTATAGGTGATGATATCCTGCCTCTCCTCCTACTATCTTCCACAATGTTCATAAGATCATGACCCAGAATGTCGAAAAAGGTGATATAGAATTCTATAGTCCACCCATCAGGTCCAGGGCTCTTGTCTTTCTTAAACCATTTCAATGTAGCTTCCAATTCATCCATGGTAACTTCCTTTTGTATCTCTTCCGAATCTTCCTGTTCCACAAATCTAGGAAAGAGTTCAGCAATTCTCATGATTTCCAAGATATTTATGCCCCCAGGAGCCTTATAGATTCCCCTAAAATGTGCATTAGCAAGTATGGCCAAGTTCTGTTGGGATGATACAGGTTGGCCACGATCATCCTTTAATTCCCAGATCGTATTAATGGCTTTACGACCATTCGCGAACTTGTGATAGAATTTGGTGTTGTTGTCGCCCTCAATGAGCCATGTGGCCCTGCTCCTCAACCTCCAACTTTCTTCTCTTTCTTTCAGGATTTGTGAGCACTTGGAAATGAGGTTGTTATACTGATCCTTATTCTCCTGGCATGGGAAGGTCCCTGTCGATGAATCCTCATACTCTGCAATGACTCGTTCCGCCTCTTTCAGTGTATGATTATCTTGGATCCGCTTCTGGTGAGCCCAATTTTTTTTAATCAGCTTGAGTTCTGTAAGCTTCCGGACAAAACCCGCAGAGAGTTCCTCATTTCCCCTGATGGGATTGTTCTGCCAGTATTCGTGGACCAACTGAATATATGCTGGGTCCTGAAGCCAGGCTGCATTGAATTTGAACGGGCTCTTGATTTTGTGATTATGGCCATCAACCTCCAGATAGATGGGCCTGTGATCCGATAATCCCCCAGATCCTACCCATTGTCTAATTCTGGGAAGGCAGTTATATAAGGTCTCCTTAATGAGAAATCGGTCTAGCCTCCTGGCCAGGCCCTGTTCCCCACTCCTATTATTTGACCAGGTATACTGAAGGCGAGCAGATGGGATGTCCACCCAGAGGTGGTCCTCTAATAA